>CAUYSK010083492.1:0-12040 GCA_963575035.1 Avahi laniger | reverse complement strand
TGTAGCGAGGATTTTGAGCACTATGTTGAATACAAGTGGAGATAGTGGGCAACCTTGCCTGGTTTCAGTTCTAAATGGGAATGCTTTCAATTTTTCCCCATTCAGTATGATGTTGGCTGTGGATTTGTCATATATGGCTTGTATCATTTTTCGGAAAGCCCCGTCTATGTCTATTTTGTTAAACGTTCTTATCATAAAAGGGTGCTGAATTTTGTCAAATGCTTCTTCTGCATCTATTGAGAGGATCATATGGTCTTTGATTTTGCTTTTATTTATGTGGTGAATTACACTTATAGATTTGCATATGTTGAACCATCCCTGCATCTCTGGGATGAAGCCCACTTGGTCGTGATGGATTATTTTCTTGATAGGCACCTGGATTCGGTTTGCTAGGATTTTGTTGAAAATTTTTGCATCTATATTCATAAGGGATATTGGTCTGTAGTTTTCTTTTTTTGTTGCGTCCTTTCCTTGTTTTGGTATCAGGGTTATGTTGGCTTCATAAAATGTGTTGGGGAGGATTCCATCCTTCTCAATGTTGTGGAATAATTTCTGCTATTCAGGTCCTTTGCCTATTTTTTAATCAGGTTAATGTATGTGTTTTTGGTGATTGATTTGTGTGTGTTCCTTGTGTATTTAGGATGTTAACCTTTTATTCTGTATATAGTTTGCCAGTATTTTCTCCCAACATAGGTTGCCTTTTCAGTCTGTTGATTGTCTCCTTTGCTGTGCTAAAAAGCTTTTTAGTTCAAAGCAACCCAGTTTGCCTATTTTTTGCTTTCGTTGCCTTTGCTTTTGGTGTCATATTTAGTATGGCTATTATCAAAAAGACAAAAGATAACAAGTGTTAGCAAGGACCTGGAGGAAATGGAATCTTTGTAAACTATTGGTGGGAATATAAATTGGTACAACCATTATGTAAAACAGTCTGGAGATTAATCAAAAATTAAAAACAGAACATTATATGATCCAGAAAATGGACCATATGATCCATTTCTGAGTATATATACAAAGGAAATGAAATCTGAATCTTGTAGAGATACCTGCATTTTCATGTTCTTTGAAGCATCATTCACTTTACTCAAGATATGTAAATAACCTAAATGTCTATCAATGGATGACTGGATAAAGAAAATGTGGTACATATAAATGCATATATATATGTGTGTGTGTATTAATATATACACACACATAATAAACAATGGAATATTACTCAGCCATGAAAAAAGAGATTCTGTCTTTTGCAACAACATGGATAAACCTGGAGGATCCTGTGCTGAGTAAAATAAGCCAGACACAGAAAGAAGAATTCTGCATGATCTCAGTTATATATATAATCTAAATTACTCAAGTTTATAGAACCAAAGAGTACAACAGTGGTTACCAGGGGTGGCAGAGGAGGGTAGGAAAGAGGAAATGGGGCAATGTTGGTCAAAGGGCATAAAATTTTAGTTATGCAAGAAGAATAAGTTCTGAAAATCTAATGTACAGCACGATGACTGCTGTTAACATTACTCTATCGTATACTTGAAATTTTCTAAGAGAGTAGATCTTAAATGTTCTCATCTCGGAAAGAAAGAAAGATTAAAAAAAGAAAGAGAGAGAGTGGAGAAAGAAAGAAAGAAATAGATAATTGTGAAGTGGATATGTTAATTAGCTTTAGCTTAATTGTAGTGATAATTTTACAATATATACATATATCAAATGATCAAGTTGTACCCCTTAAATATAAGCAATTCCTGTTTGTCAATTATACCTCAATAAAGCTGAAAAAAGAGTAAATACGGTTATAGTTTCACTATAGGGACTTGATTATTAATAAAGCCTAATGAAGGAACAAGAAAGGACAGAAATTAGAGACCATACGAGAGAGTTGAAGTTATCCACATTGTCTTTGTTCATGTGGAAAAATATTATAAAAGTATAATTTATAGATAATCATAATATCATTTTGAACAGCCTTATTTTGTCAGTATTGAATAATTCTATAGGAAACCATTTCTATGAAAAATTTCTTACCAAAGCAAAATATTCAAATCCTATTGATTAAAAAAAAAGCAGAAATCATATTTATTTAAATAACATAAAATATGGCTCCAAGGAGCACATTTAACTTTGCTGGAAGTGGGATTTACCTGAACAGATGCTTTGGTACTTTTACTTGAAGTAGCAAATGAGGCCACATGCATTTGCAAAATTAGCACACATAAAAGATGAAAATTGGACGTTGTACCCATTTTCACTGTTAAGGGGATTGTGCTATGAGACAACCCAGATGTTACTCTTTGGCAAACAGTTGTTATTTTTTTGTTTTGGGCTCTGAAGATAATTTTATGATTCTGGATATGTACCAAACTTACCCTCCAAGCGTCTGGCCTAATATAGTCAAGCAGATAATATAAAAGGACTTTCTCACTAACAAGGTTATGTGTAAAATGACAGTTCATGTGGTTTGGGAATCCTTCATGAATAACACTGTTTTTCCCATGCAGGGTGATGTACTTCACTGTTTAATGAACGATGGCTGTTTGTTGAACAGAAGGCTCCATGTTCAACACAGAGACAAATTTCTTAATTTATACAGTGTGTTGCAACTTCCGTTGGGCTCTGCTTACTTTCATTATAGGATGAGATTTTAGTAGATGCTGAAAAGCAGGCTGATTTTTATCCAACAATATTACTTGGTTAGTTTTGTTTATATTATGTTATATATTTTGTCATATATGATGTTATATGCTTTGTTTATATTATTATATTATATCATGTTTACAATATCACATTTTTTCATAACTTTAATTTGTATTTTTAATAGTATTTATGATATTTTTATTTATAATATTTTTATTTTCTTAGCATTCAATCTATTTATTGAATCTTGGCAATAAACCATATAGATACTATGAATACATTTGTGTTTCATCATTCTCTCATCTTGGTTGGATGTCCAAAGTTGCTTTAATTTAGCCAAAACGTGTCAGTTGTGGAAACTTTCTTTTTTGCCTCACTAATGTTCTAAGTAGATATTGCCTCACTCTTCATTCCAAGGACTTAAAAAGTTCTCTGGCGTATTGGATGGATGTTTCCTCACATGGGTCAAAGTGGGGTAATTTCTCCAATCAATAGTTATACTAAAACAGCCAGAAGTTTTGCTTTTCTGTTTCAGTAAAAAAAAAAAAAAATTACAATCAGCCTAACATCCACTATTAGAACTAACACTTAACATCATACTAGTACATTTTAATCTATTATGATCCATCTATCTTTGCAGATGTCATGCAGGTAAAATGAGCAGGGATATGTTGGGAACCACCACTTTGTATTCAAGGTTTTAAATGTGGCTCTAATCTCTACAATGCCAACCTGTGTGTATTATAGCTTCTCTTGGCTGGAAAGAGAAAGAAGTTTTAGGGGCTTCCACTTGATTATTTCTAATGCTTTTTTTCCCCCGTAAAGATTAGGGGAACAAGATGAGGGTTCTGTTAACTTCAAAGCATATTCATATCAATTCTCTACTAAGAATGCAGGTAAATAAGCACAAGTTGGAGCTATGAATCATTGGACACGCTGTGAGACAGATTTTGGCAACAGTATATTTATCAGTGCCATTTCATATTTTTCCAACTTAACTTGGGGGGCATGACAATGTTTCATAAAATCTAGTATTAGAGTCAGTTCTAGCTTTGCATGCAAGGACCTTCAAAAGATCTGGGTAGTCTGTCTTCCCCAGTGTATACAGTTATTCTGATAATTGACAGCAGGTACATTTGGAGAAGGATGGGGGTAATATTTACTTGCGGTGGTAGTACAGATTCTTTTTCAAGAGAATTGACCTCCATTTCAATTAGTATTTGACTCAGAGCTGGCCAAAAGTTCGAAACTAGATGGAACTTCCATTCACTAGTTTTTATTTTTTCCTGGTTGTACAATTAAGTTATCCATTGTTGGTTTCCGAACTATATTATATCATGTTTATTAATGGATTCCTAGTTTCCATTTCAACCTTGCTACTTATAATAGTAATTATATCCACCTTGCCTCTGACATGTAAGTAGTATAAGTGCCTTCACTTTCCTAATCCAGAATTCTATAACTCACGTTGAGCTAGTGAGGTCAGTTATAAGGCATCATCTCATTCTACGATCTCTGGGTTGTAGAGGGCAGCCACCACAGAGCTTCTCAAGTATGTGCCACATTAACTCATTCCTTATTGATTTACTAAAGAAAATACACTCTGAGACCTCCTGATGAATACAGTTAGCTGGTAGATTCTTTCATCTCAAATAAAAAAGCATGCCCACCATATGGAGCATTTAGATGCCTTTGTAAATCACTAGGGATTTAACATTTCTAGCACACTGAACTTTTGAATGCCTTTACAATACACTAGGGGTTGTCACTTACCATAAATGAGGTGGTACTTATTGTCATATAACTGATAAGTGATCCATTTCTAGAACTCCATCATAGAGTCTGCCTTATAAAATAATTTGTTTTACCAATTTGTTTAGTTGGGTGTTTTACTGAAAGCAGAACCTGAGATAAGCACTTAAGTGTGGTTTAAATCGTTTGAGAGGTGACTCCAGAAAGTTGGAAGGAGGGAGTAGAGAGAATAATTAGGGAAGTAACTAAAGCCAAAGACTGCATTACTGAGGTCCTACCATGAGCAGTGGTGACCTAATTTACCAGACTTTTTGAGGAGTTCAGAATGCCTACTACTGAAGGTATCTGCCTGAAGGAGGGGAAGCTGAAATATTTATCCACTGCTTCCATTGCCCTTCAGGTTAAGCTTTTGTCTTCCGGTGTGCACTTGAATGTCAAATGAAGCATCAAGAAAAGTTTGGAAGGGAAAATGAAAATACACACGTGGTCTGCACTTTGGGACCAAATTCTCAGTGCAAGGTGAGTCTGAGCTTGCTAGCAACTGTCCATTATACATGTGGATGAAATAAAAAGTGAATTAATGTGTGTAAGGCTGGGCTTTTATCCAGTACTAAAGAAAAAAAGTTTTTAATACAAGAACTCAGAAAATACTGCACTCTTGAGCACTTCCTGAAGAATATTTTATGGGATTAATTCTAGCCAACCAAGGCAGAACTGGGGAGACTTTAGCAAAAGGACTGCTAAGAGAGAATTAAATATATTCAGCTGGAGATTAGAATAACACCAGTGGGAACTAGGGTGTAAAAATAGTGTGTAAATATTGTATATTCTGAAAAAAATAAAATGACTAGGTAATAGGTGGGAGCCAAAGCATGGTATTTAAATATGGCAAGCCAAGTCGTAGGAAACAAAGTAAGGAAAGGGGGAATGGAGAACATTATAAAAAGTATGAGTAGAGTAGAAAGGTTAACAACTAGAAAAAGACTAGAAAACCTCTTAATACAAAAAAAGAATAAAAAATGAACCATATGAAAAAAGAATCAGAGTAAATATGAAATAGTATTACAAAGTTTTGAACAAACATTTCAGTCCCCTCCATTAATGTAAATGGATTTTATTGACATATTAAAGAAAGAGATTCTCAGAATGGCTCAAAAAAAAAAAAAAGAAAAAAAAGAAAAGCCTTACTCCATTTTGTATACAATAAAAATATCTAAGAAAAGCAGTTCAGAAAGGCTGAGAATGAATATATGTGTACGTACACGTATATACACACATATGCAAATATATACAGAACTATGTATTGCTAATGACAGGGATACATTCTGAGAAATGTGTCGTAAGGCAATTTTGTCACTGTGCAAACATCATAGGGAGTGCTTACACACCCAGGTTATGTGGTATATTGAGTTTATTGCTCCTAGCCTACAACACGCTTTTGTACAGTGTATTATTGTACTGAATACTATAGGCAATTGTAACACAATGGTAAGTATTTGTGTATCTAAACATATCTAAACATATTAATAGAAAAGGCACAATAAAATAAAATACGGTAGTATAATCTTCTTCACCTGTCAGAGGATGCTGGTCTTGTTATCCTGAAATATCACGTAACAACCACATCTAAGTCACTAACTTTTCAAGAGGGTATCAACTTCCCTCTTGCCCTATCATTACCACCTATCATTACGTCCAGACCTATAACTGGAGTCAGATTTGTGCATGCTCCAAGGCAAGTTACAAGATACAATTAATTCTGAAGGAGAAAAACAAATTTTTCTAATATAAATCACTCTTAACCAGAAGATTATGTACAAAAAATGGATTGCAATTATACAATACAAAAGAAGACACAAAGTCCTAGTTCAGACTGAAGTTATTGCTATTGATATACTTCCCAGAGACTCCGAATTATTAGTAATCTATGTGGTAAGAATGGTCTCATTATGTGCTTGGCTAATTGGCCAAAGCTACATTCATGGTGGTCTACGATTAATGGATTTGAGATTAAAAAAATTATTTGGTTGTGGTTTAGTGTAGAATATAAGTTTTCTCCTATTAGAATCCAAGTGTACAAAGATATTTATCTTCTCAGACCAGAGTGTAAAAGTGTGAAGGTAGGACTTAGGGTGGCTAGAGGCCCAATTTGACAGACAATATTATCATTTTTCTATGTGTGTCACTATGGTGTGAGAAAAGTTAGTAAGTGTCAGCTAAAAAATGAATTTGCAAATGTTTTAACATGAAAATGTTATACTGAATTTATCATAAAGACTCTCTGATTTACAAATTAACTGTGTCCTTTGGAAAGGTCAGAGAAAATTTTCTTTACCAAACCCTTGAAAATACACTGGAAAAGAAAATACAGACATCCATGAAAGGATCTTCGATGACATAGAAAAGCACATTCATCCTCTATAGTCTGAGAAAAAAGCTCGTTTGCCATTGTGCTGGTTTGCTAATTTCAACTTGGACAAAAGAATGCCAGTGTAGGAAACCATCAGCTCTCAAGATATCAAGATCCCTTTGAATTAAAGGAAGGGAAGTTACATGTGAGACAGACACAGCCTTACTATTACAACATTATACCTGTAATTATGTAAATGTCGCTCCTACTCATCTTCAAAGGGAACTGGGATTTTTATCAGAGTAACTCTGCACTCATACAAAACAAACAAGAAAAATTAGAGGATGATTAGAGAGATCCTGATTGCTATAGCAATGTACTCATGGAAGAGGGGGCTTAGGAATTTAGGCAAAAAGTGTAGCAATTTTGGTCTAAGCTTGTCTCACATTGGTTTTAATGGAATAGATGAGGGGATAAATCCATTATGTGGTTATTTCTTCTGTAACTAACACAGTTGGTATAGATTTACAATAATGGAGTATTCACCCTTTTTTCATGACTTGTGGAATGAGGGCCATAAGGATTGAAGACTCAAGTAGATATCCCTGGATCATTCCCTTCTTATCATAAGGATTATTCAGAATATATAGGATGTTCTGTTACAGAATTAGAGAGACTGGGCTTGTCACTAGACCCTTGGAACATGCAGGTGTTGTGATTCTTACTACATTCCTATTTAGCTACCACATCTGTACTTAAAGGGAGACAGATGATTCTTGAAGAATGATACCGATTATTGAAAACTTAGCCTTCTGATGAATCCATTTCAGCTATTTTCCAGATATATTGTCTTTATTGGAGCAAATCAACACAGGCTCTTTCATCTAATATATAGCTATTGAGTTGGCAATGCTTTTCAAATTTATATTAAAAACAGTTGTTTTCACCTGCACCATTACACCTTAGGTTTGCATCAATTTCCTTCTCTGAGCCATAATGTAGTCTCTCCAGGCATAACTATTTTCATGAAATGGTGATCATCATCTCAGTGCATGTTTTCATTTTTTTACTTCACATGAGTGTATCCACAAATATTAGGTATCATCTGATAATCTACATGCTTTATAGAAATGGTAGTCTTCTGTGACAGATTTTGGACTTTTTTCTCTTAGACATATTTCTCAGATTTTTCCATCTTGATGCATGTTAACTCTACACTATTTAAATTCCATATTTAACTTTCACATTCTATTGTGTGTGTGTGTGTATATATATAATGATAATAACTTTAACCATTTTATATAAGGAACATTTATGTGTTTTCAAAGATTTTGATAATGTGATTTACACTATGATAAATACTTAGGTCTTCTTGAGCACATGTGCAAAATTCCTTCTTGATTATTTAACGAAATTAGAATTATTGGGTCATGAGATATGTAAATGTTCATTTTACTATAACATTCAAAATTGTATTCCTAAGTGGTTATGAAAATTTACACTTCCTGGAGTATTGTATAAAAGTTTCCATAGTTTCATAACCTTGCCAAAACTTTGTATTATAAGACTTAAATTATTTCCAATCCAATGTATATGAAATTTGGTAACAATTGCATTTCCTTGATGAATAGGAATTTGGGGCATTTTCTCTGTATTGTATGTTTACATCTTCTATTTTTCTATTAGAATGTTGATCTTTTTCATTTTTAATTTTTCTTTTTATATTCTAGATACTGAAGCAATGGTAAGTTGGATTGCAAATATCTTCTAGTCTGTTGATTTTCTACTGATTTTATAGTGTTTTAGTGACAAAGCTTTTAATTTTATTCTCAAAGTTTTCAATCTTTCAACATATTTGTTCCGATTTTTAACATCTTTTCAAATTTGATACACAATATTTGTACATATTTATGGAGTATGTGTGTTGTTTTGTTACATGCATAGACTATGTAATGATTGTGTCAGAGTGTTTAGAATAGCCATCACCTCAAGCATTTTTCATTTCTATGTGTTGGGAACATTTCAAGACCTCTCTTCTATCTATTGTGAAATATACAATACATTGTTGTTAAGAATAGTCACCCTACTTTGCTATTGAACATTAGAACTTATTTGTTCTATCTAACTGTATGTTTACCCCCATTAACTAACCTCTCTTCATTCCTCCTCACCCCACATATAAATTTCCCAGCTTCTGGTAACTATCATTCTACTCTCTACCTCCATGGGGTTAGCATTTTTAGCTTCCACATATGAGAACTTATGATATTTGCTTTTCTGTGCCTGGCCTTTTCACTTAAGATAATGACCTACAGTTCCATCCATGTTGTTGTCAATGATAGAATTTTATTATATTTATGATCAAATAGTATTCCATTCCACATCATGTATTCTTTACCCATTCATTCATGGATGGAAACTTAGATTGATTCCTTTTTTTTTTTTTTTTTTGCTATTGTAAATAATGCTGCAAGAACAATAGTACAAATATCCCTTTGAGATGCTAATTTCCTTTCCTTTGGATGAATACCCAGTAGAGGGCTTGCTAGATTTTATGGTAGTTTTATTTCTAGGTTTTCTTGGAAATCTCCATACTGTTTTCCATAACGACTGCTCTAATTTACATTGTCACCTACAGTATACAAGAGTTCCCTTTTCTCTCTATACTCATCAGCATGTTATTTTTTGTCTTTTTAATAATACCCCATTCTAACTAAAGTAAGATGATATCTCATTGTGGTTTTGATTTGTATTCCCATGATGATTAGTGATGTTAAACATTTTTTCATATATTTACTTTTTGGCTATTTGTATATCTTTTTTTGACAAATGTCTATTCAGATCCTTTTTCATTTGCTAATGGAATTATTTGTTTCTTTGCTGTTGAGTTATTTGAGTTCCTTTTATATTCTGTATTAGTCCCTTGTTGGATGAGTAGTTTGCAATTTTTTTCTCCCATTGTGCAGGTTGTCTCTTCAGTCTGTTGATTTTTTCCTTTACTGTGCAGAAGCTTTTTAGTTTAATATGGTCCCATTTGTCTATTTTTGTTTTTGTTGCCTGTGATTTTGAGGTCTTAGCCATAAAATACTGACATAGACCAGTATCCTGGAGTATTTTTCCTATATGTTCTTATAGTAGTTTTATAGTTTTGTCTTATGTTTAGGTCTTTAATGCATTTTGAATTAGTTTTTGTATGTGATGAAGGATGGATGCCTCATTTCATACTTTTTCATTTGAATACACAGTTTTCCCAGGATGATTTATTGAAGAGGGTGTCCTTTCCCCAATGTATGTTCTTCGTGCCTTTGTTAAAAATCCTTTGGCTATAAATACATGGATTTATTTCTGGGTTCTTTCTGGTGTTTCACTGTATCTATTGGTCTTACCCTCATTCCAATTACTCTTGTATTATTTTCACTTCCTATAACTAGACTATTTATTTTTCTTTATTTGTATAAAACCCCAATATACCATCAACCCAATAGCTGTTTTGCTAATACATGTTCTCCTTAATTCTGCAGTCTTTCATTATTTCATCAGAAAGAACCTCATTCTTATTGATTCAAGTTTCATGATCTTTACTTTTACATATATATAAATGATAAATGCAGGAGAAGGAAATTATACAATATATTTACTTGATGTTACAAGATGTTATAAGAAGTATAATTTCTAACCTAAAAGAGAAAAATAATGAAGAGATGTAAAAACAAATAAATTTGCTGGAGGAAACAGGAAGCTAAGTTTTTTCAGTTGCCCATTTATTTCTAAGTGAAATAGGAGGCAAATTACCTGCTGCAAAAGTAGAAAGACTTTGAGAAATGTGGTAAACAGAAAGCAGAAATGGAAAAAATAAAAGTTAGGTTTTTACTTCTACAGAAAATTGAAATTATATTTGGCTGTCTTTACCTCTAGTTTCAACATGGTGTGTGTGTGTGTTTGTGTTTTATTATATACTTCACTAAGGACAATATATTGCAATTTTCTGGGAATGCAGCAGAACAAGATAGACAGACATCATTTACCTCCAAGAAGCTTAGAATCTATGAGAAGGGATAGATAGTTTTTAAAAAATGTAGTGATAAAATGATTATTCATTTATAGTTGTAATAATTTCCTCAAAAGAAAAGCAGATTGTATAACGAGAGTATGAAATACAGTCAGTTGACCTAACCTGGTAAAATTTTCTGAAGATTGATGAAAAAAAGTTGCTAGTTAAAAAAAAAATACCATGGGGCAGGAGAGAAGAATACTGCAACAATTAAGTTTAGCATGTAATGGCAATTAAATGGAAAGACGTTTGTTTGTCTGCAAATAAGTAATCAAACAGAGGACCCAGAAGTGATCTACTTCTACAGATCTACTTCTATTTCTACTTCTACAGGGTTCTTTACATCTTCTAAGAATTTGAAAGATGCTTTTAAATGTTAAAGATTCTGAAGAATGTCTTAAATTTTAAGATTTGGAAGAATCTGGAAGATTGAAAGACATTTAACACTACAAGCATTTAAGTGAGATGGAAATATTGACATACTAGCAATTTAAGTCCAGCTATTCAAGGGACAATTATTGTTTTGAAAGAGAAGACAACATTATATAGGTAGAAATGTATTTTTAGGTTATTGCAATACTCCAAATAAGAAAAATGATGATAAATTATTCCTTAGAAAGAGTGAGGTAAATATGGTCTTTCTTTTTCTTTTGTTGTGTCAGGATGTAATGCCTGATGTAGCTGCAGCCTTCTTGCAACCAGCCTAGGATGAAACCCTGCTAAGGATGGCAGAACAAAGAAATGGAAAGAACCTAGGTCCTTGATAATGTTGCTGAGTCCTTGAATCAGCTAAGTCTGAAGCTGAACTAGGATTTCTAATGATGACAACTAAGGCTCAGTAAAAAGACCTCTGTAGTCGAATGGGGACTTTAGTGAAAGCTGACCAAGTATAATTTCTCAGAGAACTGGATTTCTTCAGAACTTAAGATTCCTTCTTTCCACTCTATAAAAAAGACACCTGCACCTGAATGTTTATAGCAGCACAATTCACAATTGCAAAGATGTGGAAACAACCCAAGTGTCCATCAATACATGAGTGAATTAATCAAATGTGGTATATGTATACCATGGAGTACTATTCAGCTTTAAGAAACAATGGTGATATAGCACCTCTTGTATTCTCCTGGATAGAGCTGGAACGCATTCTACTAAGTGAAGTATCCCAAGAATGGAAAAATAAGCACCACATGTACTCACAATCAAATTGGTATTAACTGATCAACACATAAGTGCATACATAAGAATAACATCTATTGGAT
>CAUYSK010083489.1:0-10800 GCA_963575035.1 Avahi laniger | reverse complement strand
CAAAAGATAGAAAAATTAGCCAGACATGGTGGCATGTGCCTGTAGTCCCAGCTACTCGGGAGGCTGAGGCAGGAGGATTGCTCAAGCCGAGGAGTTTGAGGTTGATGTGAGCTATGATGATGCTACTGCACTCTAGCCAGGATGACAGAGCAAGACCCTGTCTCAGAAAATAAAACAAAATACTGATAATGTTTGTGCTTTAAAATATGAAGATAAAGGCACTGACTTCCCATCAAGCGGGACAGGTTTCTTTCCAGCAATGGGGATGAATTTGCACAGCCATCTCCTCTTACCTGAGACTACTGAGTGATCCATGGTTTGACATGAAGGCCCTATCGGCTGCAAGCGTCACAGGCTCAGGGTGTAGAATAGAGTTTCACTTTAGAGGTGCTTAACCGATCCATGCCGTCCCCTCAAGAAACTGAACCTCCAAACCTGGCCTTTATCACATGTGTGCTCATGCAGCCCTGTGCAATCCTGCAACAGATGAGCTTGAAGCAAATTCTCTCTCAAATTATGATTGATAATATCGCCTAGGCAAGCTAATTAAGTGCTTTGTAAACAGAATCTTCATTTACGCTCGCCCAGAAGGAACTGAGGGAATTTACCTCCCTGCCCCAGGGAAGACATGAATCAACAAGTTGGGAGAGACCAGTTATGTTTTAGGCTTATACTCTGTATCAATCAGAGAAGGGGTATGATTTCTTCCCAACTTGGGACAGGTTTGATAGGCTGCAAAATGAGACTGATTTCCAGTTTTTTCTCTTTCTCATATTTTTCAGAGTTTGTTTATACCATTTACTTAAAGAAATGTGAATTCCCAGAACAGGAACTTCAAACATAAATACAGAAAGATTTTACAATGTAAATACTAGTGATTTTTGTACCATGGGTGGTTCTGAGTTAGAGTACTTGCCATCAGCGTGATAACAACGAAGGCAGAGAAATGAATCACTTGTTAACAAGGCACCAGAGTGATTGATCTTTTTAAGGCTCTGCTTCAAGCTATTCAGTGGCTTCCACTGCCCTGCAGACAGAGCAGGAACCCTCTCTTGGGCCCTCGGGGAGGTGGCTCCTGCCACCTCTCCATTCTTATCTCAGGATTATCCGTGCTTCATGGGGCCATCTGTTCCAGGAGCTGGCCTTCGTGTCATTCCAGGGTTACACTTCAGGTCTCAGTGTAACCTTGACTGCCCTGACCAAGTTATGTCCTCCAGACTGAGTTTTAGTCCCAAAGAGCAGCTCGTATCTCCCTTTTCCTAGTGCTTATTGTCCTGGGAATTGGTAGGAATGTGTACCTAACCCAAAGGAGCATCACCAATGCAAAGCGCTTGCCGCATAGAGCATTCTGCCGATTGTTACTGGTCCCCAAGATCGTACCCTCTTGTTCGTTCTGTAACCAGACCTCCCGTAATGAGAACTGGGCTGAATCATAGGCGCTCCATAAATCCTCGCTGAATGAAGGAATATATAAAAATGGGTTGAATGGGGGGGGAAGGGGAGTTATCGTTTAATAGGTACAGATTTCAGTTTGAGAAGATGCGAACGTTCTGGGTGTGGATGGTGGCGATGGTTGCACAACAGTATGAAGGTACTCAGCGCCACTGAACTGTATACTTAAAAACGGTTAAAATACTAATTTCAGATTATGTATATTTTATCACAATAAAAAAGTGCTGAATAAATGTGTAAATAATTTCGAACTAGGTCCTATCCAACTCTAATATTTCAATTCAATAAATATTCGTGGAGTACCTACTGTGGGTAAGACATAACGGCACACTCTCGGACTTCAATTTCATAGCATTAATAGCTAAAATACACTCAAATTCAAACCCAATCATCCTGTGTGATAGACAGGTCTTATTTATCTTTATATCCTAGGTAGTTAGCACTTAATATGTGCTCAATGTTTGCTAAATCAAAAATAGGTTATTGGCAAAAATACAAGATTTGTTTAGGCCTTTCCCCATTATGAAACACTTCTACAAACAATATCTCATGTTACCATCGAGACTTCTTTACTTTTACCTTTTCTTCTCTTTTCCCTTCCCTTCATGTTAACAGCCACCCCTTCCCGACTTTCCATTGCCTGAATCAACACAAGTTCCTCAATTTCTTTATCTTCATCTTATGGACTATTTTCAACTGCTCATTTCTAGCTCTCAGTCCTTCATGCCTAAGAAAATGTTGCTATTTTATACTTTTCCACTTAACAAAGTCCAAGAGTCCCAGAAAACAGTTATACTTGACTTTGAGGTGGAAGACATAGCACTGGGGAAAAGATCAGTTTAACAGAAATTGGATTGGGCAACATGCCCCAGAACCCTGAGAACCCTCCACCTGTTGCACAGCCTCTGGGCATCCTTGCCAGCAAGCATTATGCACCCAATTTCATAAAGGAGTCACACACCATTTGTTCACTATCAGTAGTTTGCATGGTGGTCATATTTTCTCATTTCTTCTTTCATTTTCTGCTGAATAAACATCAGTCTTTTTATAAAGTAAAGAAGTAGATAAGAAGAATATTGTATAATAAAATATTAAGAGGCGTCATAAAGAAAAGAGAATACCAAAAGTATGAGGTTAATCAGAGTGATAAAGAATATTCCCTGTTTTCAAAGTTTAATGTCAAATGATGACCAGGAGGAAAGGCCTCCTTAAACCCTGGTTTTCAATGACAGACAAGGCTGTGGTTTGAAATGTCCCCAAAGTTCATGTGTTGCAAACTTAATTCCTAATGCACCAGTGTTGAGGGTCGATTAATGTCCTTACCACAGGGGTGGGTTCCTGATAAAAGGATGAGTTTGGCCCCCTTCCTTTCTGTCTTTCTCTGTCTCTCTTTTCTTCCTCCTCTATCCCTCCCTCTCTCATCCTCTTTTGCCTTTTCAGCTTCCACTATGGAATGACATGACAAGAAGACCCCCACCGTATGCAGGTCCCTCAACCTTGCACTTCCCAGCCTCCAGGACTCTAAGAAATAAATCTCTATTCTTGATAAATTACCCAGTCTGGGTATTCTGTTATAGCAACACAAAGCGAACTAAGATAGACACAATGGAAAGAAGCAGAGAGGTGACAATGGTTGGATAAGGAGCTGGAGATCTCATTTGTCTTCCTGCGCTCGATGCCTTTGACGTCTAGGCAGAGGTCTCATTCTAGTACTCCTACCAGAGGCAACACACGGCACAGGGGTTAAGAGCACAGACTCTGGAGCCAGGCTGCCCGAGGAAGAATTGTTTTCCTTCTACTTACTAGCTCTGAGAACTTAAGCAAGTTTCCTAACCTGTCTATGCCTCAGTTTCCTCCTCATCTATAAAATGAGAATAATAAGACATAACTCATAGAGTTTTATGAGCATTAAATAAATTAATACTTTCAAAGCACTCAAAACAATGCCAGGCCCCTAAGTATTATATCAATGATTAATAAATAAATAAAATTAAAAATATAGTTAAATCACATCTTAGCACTCTATAGTTTTCAAATCAATTTTGGTGTATATCATCTAATCAAACCCTCACAATTCTGCGGTAGGTATTATTACCTTTATTTATGGATCAAGAAATGAAATTTCCTAAGTGTTTTGTGAAGTAATGGCTTTCATTCAAAATTGATTAGAAAGAAAAATGAGCATTTTCTTCCTACACTTTCTCCAAGGTAAAAGGGTCAGTACCTTTTTTTCTTATTACCATAGCAAAGAACAGGGTGGTTAATCACTTAATAGTTATTTGATTACTATGATAATAAGTATAATACCTTCTGTGGAAATGAAACAGAGTTTGTATATGTGTATTGAAGAAATGTGTCATATTGCATGTTACTCTTCTGAGAAAGTTTACCTATCTATTATTAAGTCCTTTATTGCTAAGAACTTTTAGGAAACAATATTAATTTCATGCATATTAGACTTAATAGTGAATGCTACACTTACACTGGACTTCCAGGCTGAAGTTCAGGCTGTCAGCCTGTAGAGGGAAGCTCACCGTAGACTCTGTATTGGGTCTTTCCCTTCTCCCCTAACATATACCTATACCTGGAGTTATGTAAGCAGTTTGTTTTCTGCTCTGCATGATTGTTATTTCCTATTTTAAATATTAATAGTATACCACGCATGGGCGAAGATTCTCAGAGTATCTGGGTGAACCAGAGAGGCAGGATTGCCTTCTTCCTAGGGCCCTGGGTGCTCCTAGACACTACAGAATGATGTTAAATATACAGGTTTGGGAGCAAGGAGCTGGACTGTCTGGGATTGAATCCCGGCTATACCGTTTTCTAGCTGTGTGACTTTCAGCAAGACAATTGACCTCTCTGTTTCCTCATTCACAACATGGACATAATGACAGTGTCTACCTTAGTGGGTTATTGGGAAGATTACATGTGAAGCACTTGGAACAGGCATAGCTCACGGCAAGCGTTCAGTAAATGTCAGCTGTTAGGGTTATGTACTATGTTGCTCAACACTCTCATCACCCTCTCGTCTAAGTAAATAGCTTTCAAATGTTTTTGCCTATGACCTCCAATAAGAAATACATTTTATATCTCACACACACACGCACAACTAAATTGAAGTGTCATAAAAATTCTTGTTCTTACTACATGCATTGCATTCCCTTAATTTCTACTCCCCTTCTTAAAAAATGGTGGTGCCCTATTAAATTGATTTCACAATCCACTAATGGATCAGTTTGAAAACTCTGCTCTTTGGGGGGGTGGCAAGGGCAATGTAACCTAAACATTTGTACCCCCATAATATGCAGAAATAAAAAAAAAAAGAAAGACTCTGCTCTTTGATATCTTTGAGAGGTCGCCCTAAGATGTCCACACCCCAATTCCCGGAACCCGCGAATATGTCACCCTACATGGCAAATGGGACTTTGTGGGTGTGACTGAGATGTGAAGGTTCTCCTGTGTTATCCAAGTGGACCCGGTCTACTCATATGAGTTCTTAAAAGCGGAGGACTTTCCAGGCTGTGATCAGAGAGAGAGACGTGACCACGGAAGAAGGGATGGAGATGCAGAGTGAGGAGGACTCAGTCTGCCATTTCTAGCTTTGAACACGGAGGAAAGGGGCCATGAGCCAAGGGATGTGGACATCCTCTAGCAGCTGGAAAAAGCAAGAAAATGAATTCTCCCTAGCAGCCTCCAGAAAGAAAACATAGCCCTGCAACACCTTAATTTTAGCCCAGTGAGATCTAAATCAAACTTCTGACTTCCAGAACTGTAAGGTAGTAAATTTGTGTTAAGATACTAGACGTGTGATTATTTGTTACAGTGGCAATAAAAACTAATATGGTACCTTAGCCAGAACCTTGACTTTGCCTTTGACAACTCTTCCCTAGCCCCACACGTTTAATAAGTCACCTAGTTCTTCTGCTTCTGCCTCAGAATATCTCTGGAAAAATCCATATGTGTTCCCAATTTTCCTGGCTCTTGCCCTCACTCAGGTCCTATTTATCTCTGTCTTGGACTATAACCCTCCTTAACTGCTTTCACTACTTCTGGGCCCCCACCTGTCCCACACCCCCTTCCCTCTGGCTGTTAGAGTTAATTTTAAACTGCCATTACGATGACCTCTTGGCACTTTTGACACCTCAGCCTGCTTCCAGAATAAGCCTTCGGAGGGAGAGTCAAAGTTTTTCAGATGATCCAGCTTAAATCTATGAGGACATGTATCTCTGCTGCCACTTGCTCTATTCTGGCTCCTCAGAATATTATATTTATGAAGTCACTTTACCATCTTACTTTGTTAAAATTGGTTTTTTTTCCCTTTGCATCTTAAGAAATGTGCTTCTTGCAAGTCAAAGATGACCCCATAAAGGTGTCCTGCCTGCCGGCCAGCCAGCTTTTCCTCTGTTCCCAACTAAGGCCTCAGTTTGTGGTTTATATCGTGGCTTTCCAATCACATCATTCTTTGTTTTTTAATTAGGGCATTAGTGGCAAAGAGAACTCTCTTTTCCATGCTTGAGCCAAATAAATAAATTCACCAGAGTGTGTTCTTTATTTGCGTCCTTTATTTTAACGAGCCTCTTCAAAAATGTGTATCAACTTACGTACTTGAAAGTTCTTGCTAGATCTGACATCACAGTGTGAATAATAAAGAAATGCATGAAGTTGGCCCTCTCCTGCCTCGTGGGGAGTCTAAGGTGCTCCTTTGCAGTCCGGTGAGGGAGAAGGAAGGCCATTTCTGCGAGGAGAACCAACATCCTCAGTGGTGACCCTGTCTGCACGGCCTCTCCGGTACTGTGCTTTTTCCTCCATGTCCCCTGTGGTTTAACTACAAAGTCAGATCAGGTGTATAATTAAATTTCACTACAGCCAGAGGAAATTTCAGATTACAAACTACCTCGAGTTGTGAAACAGTGTATGAGTTTGCTAGGTGTGTAATGTAGGTTAGATGTTTGGCCCCTCCAAATCTCATGTTGAAATTTGATCCCCGATGTTGGAGGTGGGGCCTGGTGGGAGGTGTCAGGATCGTGGGGGTGGATCCCTCATGCATGGCTGGGTGCCATTGTCACAAAAGTGAGTGAGCTCTCACTCTTATTTCCCATGAGCACCGGTTGTTGAAGGAGCCTGGCTCCCCCTCCTCCTCTCTCTTGCCAGGTGACATGCCAGCCCCCCTTCCCCTTCTGCCATGAGTGGAGACTTGCCGAGGCCCTCACCAGAAGCAGATGCGGGTGCCACGCTTCTTGTACGGTCTGCAGAAACCATGAGCCAGATAAGCCTCTTTTCTTTATAAATTACCCAGCCTCAGGGATTCCTTTATAGCAACGCGAACAGACTAAAACAGAGCACCATAGCAAGATACCACAGACCGGGTGGCTTAAACAACAGAAATGTATTTCCTCATAGTTCTGGAAGCTGCAAGTCCAAGACCAAGGTGTCAGCAGCATTGGGGGTCTCCTAAGGCTTCTGTCCTTGACTTATAGATGGCCGTCTTCTCGCTGTGTCCTCCCATGGTCTTCCCTCTGTGCGAGCAACCCTGGTGTCTCTCTGTGTGTCCGAATTTCCTCTTCTTATGAGGACACCAGTGAGATTGGATTAGGACCCGCCAAATGACCTAATTTAACCTTGAGGACCTTGTTAAAGGGCCTGTCTTCAAATAGAGTCACATTCTTAGGTCTTTGATGTTAAGATGTCAACATGTGAATTTGGGAGAAACACAATGCAGGCCATGATGAACAGTGAGCACGTCACCTCACGCTCAGCTTTGCACAGACTCGGAGCTCTAACAAATTCCTCCTCGGTGCACCTCAAAGCCCCTGTTGTGATCCTGTCTGAGTACTACACTTCCATTTTCCTATCGCAAGGCGAGCTCCGTGCTATGCCCTCATTTGGTCTCACATGTCCACCCCTTGTCCTCCGGTTATCCCTGCTCCTGCCGCAGCCCCGTCACCAACTCAGCTAGCCGAGTATGGCCAGAAGAACTCTTTTATTCCCTTCTTTCCGATATTTTTGACTTGGACTCTTTTGACGACTATTCTGAGCCCTCATGTTTGCAACAGAATTTTGGAGATACTGTGTTCCACTCTTGTTTGCCTTTTTTTTCTCCCTCTATGTCCTTGTTTTCTTTAAGAGCAGCTTTTAGAATTACTCAACTCTTTGCTATATACAGTTACTTAAATCCCACTCACTTCCACACAGCTTGAATCCAGAATCCCAGATATATTATCTGTCCAATCAGAAAATTATAAAGATCATTTTCAGTGAAGAATGCAAGACCAACTTCCACTAAACATTCCAAGTGTGTAATTTGGGAGCTCTTCCTCTTCTTCCTCCTGCTTCAACTTACAGCTTATGTTGGTTTTTTGTTTTGTTTTGTTTTTTGTTTTTGTTTTTGCATGAGGCATTCTTGCTTCATGGACCAAGTCCAAATTTGACCAATGTACTTGGCCACCCAGGAGCTACACATCCCAGTCCTTGGCTGTGGCTGGGAGCATGGTAGCTCCTCAGGAGTGAGTCGGTGGCAGAGTGACGCAACATTCTGGCAACGGGAATGGGTTTGGAGACGTGTGGCTCATGCCTTGAGCTACCACAAGACCACGTTCAATGTCCTCTCCTGAAAAATCTGGTGGTTTTGCAGACAAATGTTTAAAGAATGGTCAAGGATAGCATTCCTGAGCTAGGCAGAGCCTTATTTAAAAGACTTCTGTTTTTGTTTATGTTTTAGTTTGGCAATTGTGTGTGTGTGTTTTAAGTTGGCATTAAAAAGTCCCAGCTTAAGGCAGAATCACCCTGAAGGACACTAAGTGCAACTCTAATTCCAGGATGTATCTACTGCCTGCAAAAACAAATTCAATTCTCAGACTTCCGAAGCATCACGTTAGACAGCAACAGTGTCTTTGCTTTGATTTTGCTTAATCGAGATCTGATCATTTGCATTCAAAGTTCATATAAATATTCAGGCCAATGGATAGGGCTAAAATGCTGAGATTGGAGAGCCAGCCTATTTGTTAACTATTGTAATTGAGATGGGCTGTGGTCATTAATGTAAATGACAGTGGCTCTCCTTGGTCATCTGGTTAGCAGTAAAGGAAAGACCTCTGAACTAAGATCAATGGATCTGATTCAAATCCTAGCCCTATCTCAAGCATTCTCTTAACCTTTCTGATAACATTTTCTTCTTTTGCCAAAGGATGAAAAGAATGCCTTCTACATCCACTTAATTTGTATTTTTATAAACATAAAACACACACATTGTTTAAATAGTCAAACAGTACTATAAGGTTTATTACAAAAAAACAGCAATTCCCTGCCTGTGACAGATGGTATTTTCCAAAGACGGCCACAATGACATCTCCCATCTCACAAAGCTCCTCTTCCAATGAGACCTTGATATTCAACCCATGGAAGAAGGTGGTCTTTGTTTCTTTCCCTCTAACCTGGGTGGATCTCTGTGGCTGCTTTGACTGACAGAGCATGGCAGAAGTGATGCTGTATTAGTCCAGGTTTTCCGAAGAAACAGAACCAATAGGAGATTATCTATATCTATATTGATCTATTTAACTACATATATAAAGAGATTTATTATAAAATTTATTATAGGGTATTGGCTCATGAGGTGATGAAGGCTGAGAAATCCCATGGTCTTCCCCCTGCAAGTTGGAGACCCAGGAAAGCCAGTGGTGTAGTTCTAGGGCCTGAGACTGATGGTGTAGATTCTAGTCTGAGTCTGAAATCTGAGAACCTGGAGCACCTAGGGCAGGAGGTCCATGTCCCAGCTCAAGCACTCAGGCAGAGAGAGTGAGTCCTTCTCTCCTCCACCTTTTTGTTGTACTCAGGCCCTCAACAGATTGGATGAGATCCACCCACACAAGGGAGGGCAGTCTGCTCTACCCAGTCTACTGATTCAAATGCTAATCTCTTCTGGAAACACCTTCACAGACACCCAGAAATAACGTGTAACCAGGTATCTGGGCATCCCATGATCCAGTCAAGTAGACAGATAAAATTAACCATCACAGATGTTATATGACATCTTGTTCTCTTGGGACCGTACCTTTCAAACTCTGAGCTGGCGTGTTAGCAGTCCAACTGCCCTGAGCTGCCATGCTATGGAGAAGCCCAAATTAGCCTACCAGGAAGGACCACGTGGAGAAACCCTGAGACTGCATGAAGAGAGAGGGATGCCTGCCAGGCCCCAGCTGCTCCCAGCCCTACCGTCTCAGCTCCGGCTCCAGTTCCTGCATCTGATAGCAACAGCTTGAGAGACCTCCATCCAGAATTGCCCAGGTGAGCGCTTCCTGAAATCCTGACCCACAGAAACCATGAGCAACAATATATCAAACGATTGCTATTGTTTAATGCCATCAAGTTTTTGGGTGAGCTGTTATAAAGCAATAGTACAGTAGTAACCATAACATTTCCTGACCCTTCTTTTCTCTCTGTCTTGCTCTTCTGAGGGCAACCTCCTTCTATTTCTTTATTTTTTTTTAACAGACAATCTAGCTCTGTTGCCCAGGCTGGAGTGTAGTGGAGTGATCACAGCTCACTGCAGCTTTCAACTCCTGGGCCCAAGTGGGTGGGCATACAGGTACACACCTGTACATTCAGCTAATCTTTAATTTTTTTTTTGCAGTACAGATGGGGGTCTCACTATATTGCCCAGGCTAGTGTCAAACTCTTGGCCTCAAGCCATCCTCTCACCTAGGCCTCCCAAAGTGCTAGGATTATAGGCATGAGCAACCAGGCCAGGACTCTATTCTTTTATCTGTTCCTCCTCCTTATCCATAACTCCATATTTAGCAATAATATGCTTATATTGCTATACATCTCAGACATACTATAATTTGACTTCCTTTTTTGGAAGATGAAGGTATTATACTCATGTTATCCCACCCTCCCACTTCCTCAGCCCTGCAAACATAATTATATCAAAATGTTGGTTAAGCCAATATTTATTTTTTAACTATTATTACTATTTGTCTTGTTCACTGTTGAACTAAATAATGCATTCCCATTATATTCCCTCTCTTACACTATTTAATTTCTCATTTGCTCAATTTCCCATGTCATTATTACTATTTCTTTTCACACTCTCCAACTGAATTGCAAAACCTCCTGCATACGATTTTCTACGTGGTCAAATACAGGAAGTAGTTTACCTATAGGTGTCCTTTTTCCCTAAACACTGTCTCCCCTCCCACCTCCACTGGAGCTTTCTGGTCCCAGTGCCTCTCTGGACCAGCACTCTAGGTACAGCTGCTGTCCTGAGGCTCCTTTCGCCTCTCTCCTGTGGCAGATCCCTTTTCCCCTGACTCTGACATCCTACTCTTTCTTGGGTTACTCTCTCATTTTGGT
>CAUYSK010083487.1:0-44680 GCA_963575035.1 Avahi laniger | reverse complement strand
TGAGTCAGGGCTTTATCTAATAAAGTTTTGGCTTTCTCCTGTGTCACTGGGTCTTCAAGACAAACAGTGGCTAAAAGGGTAAGGGTCTGTGCATTGGCTCCTAGAGTTTTGTAAACATTGTTAGCCATCACCATTGCTTCTCGAATACTGTTGGAGGCTAAGTAACATTCGATGAGACCTGAAAAAACAACACACAAAGTAGTTCAACCATATTACCATTCCAAGCCATGCTTCTACTCTGACAGCCCTTCAAATTGCAAACCTTTGAAGTTTCAAAGGGCAGGCCAGGGGAAAACTCGGATGGTGAGATTAGACTGGAGGGTATGTTGACGGAATAGCTAAGAAGTGTTCTTCCCCAGAGCACTCGAAAGACATGGAAAAAGCCTGCCCTGCAAAGGCACCTTTGGTCAGTGAAGAAACAAGCATGCGTGAGGAAACTGCAGCATGTGAGCTGCCCATCTGACTGTTAAACGAACAAACGTGACACTAATGATTAGTCTGTCATATGGCCAAGAGATTAAAGCAGTGAGAGATGTTTCCAACCAAAGCCAAGGTTTCACTGCCTCTTAACAAGCTGTTATTCTCCAGCTGTGTTCAGGCACCTGTTTGGGGGGGAGCGGGCGGGGGGGACTCCTGCAGTCCTAAAGTGAATGTGTAGTTCTACGAAGGAAAGGACCTGTCAAGCAACCTAAGGAGAAAGGAAGACTCTTTCATTTGAAACATAACAGTTATCTCAACCCTATAGTTACACAACTATTAGGTACCCATAAGAATTAAAAATTTTTTTAAAAATTAAAGAAAACATAACAGTTATCTCAAAAGGCTGGAGGCTGTCCTAAATTAGACGGACAGCACTTTACCAGATGGACCAAAAGTACTAAGAATGGCAGCTCCTGCCTCTCTTCCCACGCACAGGGAGATGCCCTATGGGGGCCACCACGAGAAGTCAACTCTCAACTCCTCATGCCAATAAGTTCAGAACAGAGGAAGAACTTTCTGGCACAAAGCACTTATCAAAACAGAAAAACAGCTTAAACCCCAAACCCACACAATCCCTGCCAGATTTTCTCTGCATACTCCTCCACCCTAGTAGCATTTATAACATTTATGCACACTCTTCACACGCCGTGGTTACCTAACTAGACATTACCTAACTCTTAAGGCAATGTGTTGGACTCCAAATACCGTTGCTTGCAACTAGTTATTTGTTAGTTTTACTTTCCTGCTAAAGCCCCCCTGGAACTTCAGAAGGAAATGGAAACAGTGTACCCCACTAACCCAAGGCCTCCACCAGCAAAGTAAGGAAGCTCCGCTGGAGACTGCAAGAAGCATCGGAGAACATAAACGGAGTCCTCCTGATCCAAACCTCCACATGGCAGCCTGAGAAGTCAGCTTGTGAGGCCTCACTGGCCAACTGGGGCACATCCTCGGCCCAAGCACTGTGCAGAGGGGCTACTAACTCATCTCTCGCTCTGGAGAAACAGGCACACAAAAGAATGGAATCGGCATGATAAAAGCAGCCAGGAGGCTAGGGAAGTTATGGTTTCAGGATCAAGAATTAATCTAAACCAAAGGCTTGGTTTACTGGAGTTTCTTTACGAACAAAGACAATCCTCCTCCCCCCAACAAAGCCACCGCAGGCACAGGCTCTCTGGCTATATAAGCAGTTCTCTCCACCAACTTCCAAAATTTTATTTCTCAAATTTGAACTCATCTTCCTGTTAACAGCAAGTCACTCCTAGATTCCGGAGTTTATTTTTAAATTCTTATAAAAATATGTTTTGGAGGAACTGCATCTTTTAAGATCTATTTTAATGTCTATGACTGAGTCACCAAATGTTGCTGAAGCTGGCATAGCTCCTTTGAACTCCTAGGGTCAGTTCACATGAACTTAAAATATTTCATAACAAAACAAAGCTGGAGCCTGATTCTGCCCACTGTAGGGGTCGCAATGAACACACCAGTTCCCACAACCAACACTGTCATATGGATGTGGAGTTACCCTGTGAGTAATATCTCTGGCCCAAGGTAGGACGACTGTGAAAAAGAATAAAGACATAACCAAGCAATCTAGAATGATGCCTGGCACAGAGAGATTCACATTAACGAGTGGGCTACATCTGAGGCAGGAAAAAAAGACTATCCCAACTACCCTCTCATCAAGAACAAAACAAACAAACAAAAAAGTAATAAAATAAAATAAAACAATAATACAGAAAAAGAGAATGAGAAAAATGGATTCTGAAAGCATGGGGTAAAAAACTCCAGTGAAACACCTAAATGAATGTAAATGCCTAATGAAATGGTTTCCAGACTTGTCCACACATTGGCAATACCTGGGATCTTTAAAAAATACCGATGCCTATCCCCCAACCCCACAGATTCCCATCTATTCCAGAAAGATTGACCATCAGGATTTTTGAAAGCTTCCCCAGATGACTCTGATATACAACGGATCTTGGGAAGTGCTGGCCTAAGGAAACCTTCCATATGAGTGCCGCTGCCACCCTGGGGATTCACACCATTCATGTATATTTTCTATCTTACCTTCGTAACAATCTAAGCGACAAGGTGCGAGCCGTATGGCCTCCCGAAAATGTATTATTGCTTCTTGGACTCTGCCCATGTTCCTAAGCGCTGCTCCCTTAAGCAGCAAAGCTTGAACACTATTACTATTCAGCTGAATGGCTTTGGCTCCTAAATAGAGGGCCCGAGAATAGCGTTTGCTATAGAAGCTGTGACACCTGGAAGAAAAAAACCACCAGAAGTTATCTGAGAGAAGACTATAAAGAAACTTTATCTAAAACTCAAAGGGAAGGCCCTATGCATGATTCTTGTTATAAACTACACTGACACCTTTAACCTAAGAGATTAGTGGAAAAGTAAAAAAAACTAAAACATCTACTCTTTATTTTTTTTTTTTTTTTTTTTTGAGACAGAGTCTCACTTTGTTGCCCTGGCTAGAGTGAGTGCCATGGCGTCAGCCTAGCTCACAGCAACCTCAGACTCCTGGGCTCAAGTGATCCTACTGCCTCAGCCTCCCAAGAAGGTGGGACTACAGGCATGCGCCACCATGCCTAGCTAATTTTTTCTATATATTTTTAGCTCTCCAATTAATTTCTTTCTATTTTTGATAGAGATGAGGTCTCACTCTTCCTCAGGCTGGTCTCGAACTCCTGAGCTCACACAATCTGCCCGCCTCGGCCTTCCAGAGTGCTAGGATTACAGGCGTGAGCCACGGCACCCGGCCTGAAAGAATAAATTTTAAATGTTCTCACCACAAAGTAATGATAAGTATGTGAGGTGATGAATATATTAGCCTGATTTAATTACCCACAATAGGAGAATCAGGAAAATGGCAGATCTAGAGTGACCTCCTGGCTCTCTGCTCTCTGAAGAGGAGATGAAGAACGTGGACAGCTACACACGAGTGGATTGCTTTCTCACAAGAACATCATTGTGAATCTAAAGAGAAGCAGTGTGGGACAAGCAGCACTGGAAAAAAAAAGAGGTGAATTGGAGAATCAACCACAAAGTCTGGAGAGTGCGAGATACACAATAGGGACTAGAGCATGGGACGGCCGCGCTCATTGGCGGCCAGGGC
Organism: Avahi laniger; assembly: GCA_963575035.1. Taxonomy (NCBI): domain Eukaryota; kingdom Metazoa; phylum Chordata; class Mammalia; order Primates; family Indriidae; genus Avahi; species Avahi laniger. The sequence goes on along the minus strand of CAUYSK010083487.1, from coordinate 41,076 downwards.
AGTGTGGTCTGACCACAGGAGGCCCACTCTTCCCCAACGACCTCCTCGTCCACTCAGGCAGGGAAGCGCCTGAAGTCAGTGCAAAGTTGAGGCACAGGATGACAGGCTGTGTGGAGAAGAGACAATAGTGGGAAACATTTTGAACTCTCCAGTGCTCTGTGAGAGGTCTGCACTGGGCAGGGGAGGGACTCATCTGAGTGGACACTTCCTGAGTCCACAGGAGGAGTTAGGAGACTGGTACCTCACCTCTGGCGGTCAGTAGGGCCAGAACAAAGGCGGTGAACGCCGAAAGGGAGGCTCTGCCCCTGGAAACAACCGAAGATCCGACTGGCTCAGGGTGGAACAGAGAGTACAGGACCCCCCCACTGGACTGACATGAGACAGTGGGTCAAGTAGGCAGTGGGGACAGCTGGCAGCTCGTTGAGATAGCCTGCCAAGCCCAGCACCTGTGGCCCCCTGAGCAGTCGCCTCCAGTGCTGGCTCTCTGTGGGTGGGCAGCCACCATTTTGGGGGTCCACAGCCTAGAAACGCTGTGGCATGTTGCAGTTCTGGGCACCACCCCTTCCCCAGACCATGAGGGCAAGCCCGGGGAATAGTTTCAGGAAACACCCGTGCCCGGGCCTGGCAGAGCAGGCCCCACCCTTGGACAAGAGGAGTAAGGAGAGAAGCCGCTTTCTGAACTTTCCTCCCTCAACGGGGCCACTTGTCTCTCACGCCAGGAAGACAAACCCCACCCTTGGAGGTATGGAGTAAGAAGAAAGCCGCTTTCTGGGCTAAGACATTCAGCGGCCTCAGGGGGCACTCCTCTCCTGGCCCAGCCTCTTGTCTTTCCTGCTGCAGGGGTAAACCCCACCCTTGGAGGTGGAGAGTAATCAGAAGGCACTTTCCAGCTTGAGATGCACAGTGGCCTGACAACACCCCTTCTCCAGTCCCCCAGCTCAGCTTTCCCTTTGGCAGGACAACCCTACCCTTGGAGGAGAGGAGAAATGAGAGAAGATGTTTTCTGTGCTGGGACATGTGGCAGTCTAAGGCAACGCCCCTCCCCCAGCCTGGCAGGGCAGACTCCACCCTTAGAGGCAGGGAGAAGGAAGAAAACTTGCTTTCTCTGTGCGACTGGTGTGAATCTGTGTGACCTTGGAACTAAGCAAAAGGGGGCAGCCTGTTAATTCGGTCCTGCGGGCTGCTTTTGATCATCTGATAAGAACATAACACTAGAGCTTGACCTTAGTGTCTGGGCTGCTGCCAGCTTTGCGGCTTGTGGACTGGGAAGGAAAATCCTGGCCAGAGTCCTCAGCAATTGCACCAATTGATACTCCCCACTACGAGCTGTCTTGCAAATGTGGCAAAAGAGCCCGGAATAATATATTAGCAGCTCTACCCTAGCAGGAGATTAAGCAACCACAGAAGTATATGCTCTCAGGCTTGCAGGTACCAGTTTCCCTTACCCTATCTAAAGTAGCAACAGGGGTAAAGTAACCCTTGGGAGTGACAAGACATTTCCCAAAGATTGGGACACTTGTATACCCCATTGGAGATTTAGAGCCCAATACAAAGGCATTAAAATATCTTGATATCTGAAACCTCCACTCAAAGTACAAGCAACAACAGAGAGGGTAACCCCATAGCTCAACACGGTGCCTTCCATTTCAAACTGTTGGAGGGCAGCAGCGTCACACACACAAGAGTGATTCACCAACTGGTGAGCTTAAGCAAGGGTTCCGAACTCATTAATCTCCTTTGACAAGAGGTGAAGACAACAGGCCAGAGATAACTCAACAGGCTAAAACACCTCTAAGGCAATACAGGACAAGAGTACATCTCCCCTGCGCTGTCAAGGAACATCCCTTTGGGGACTTGGGATGCCATAAACCATAAACCAGCCCCAGCATCCCCAGTTCTCAACAGAGTAGCCTGATGAGAAAGAGTCAGAGAAAGAACACAGGAAACATGAAAGATCAGAGAGAAAAATAACACACAAAAGAAAACATTTGATCTCCAATAATAGATACCAAATTACACGATATGATTAAACTGACAGAGGAAGAATTCCAAATATGGATTGTAAGAAAACTCAATAGAATTGAAGAGAAAATAGAAATCCAACATAAAGAAGCAAAAAAGAAAATAAAATACTTAGGAATATGTTTAACTAAGGAGGTAATCGATCTCTACAGGGAGAACTATAAAACATTGAGGAAGGAAATAGCAGAGGACATAAACAAGTGGAAAACCACACCATGTTCATAAGTCGGCAGAATCAACATTGTTAAAATGTCTATACTATCCAAAGTGATCTACAGATTCAATGCAATCCCTATTAAAATACCAACATCATTTTATGCAGATCTAGAAAAAATAATTCTATTCTTCATATGGAACCAGAGAAGACCCCGTATAGAAAGAGCAATCTTAAGCATAAAGAACAAATTAGGAAGCATCAATTTACCAGAATTCAAGCTATATTACAAGACAATAGTAACAAATACATCTTATTTATTGATGTTTATTTTGTTTTGTTGTACTAATGGTTCGCAATGGATTCAAGAGGCTATCTGCATATGTGTTCATAAGAGGAATCCATCTAAAGCTTTGTTTAGCTATTATTTTTGTCAAATTTTGTTATCAGTTACATTAGCTCCACAGCATCAATTGAGGAGAAATTCTAATTATTCTGGAAATGTTTATATAACAAGATAAATTACCTGTTTCTTGAAAGTCTGAAAGAATCTATCTATAGTTATTCTTTATTTCTTAAAAGGTGATACTGTATAGTGGTGTAAAAATGACTTACTAAATAAAAAATAGCTCTATGGATAACTTATACAGTGGTTTGTTACCTTTACAATCAATGAGATTTTGCCAGGAAATGGAGCAGAGTGTATGTATTCCTTTTTGCTTTGACACAGTTTTTAGCTCTTGACTATAAGAACATCCTATACATTAAGAATTAGTATTTGTTTTTCTTACTTACTATATAGGACTTATAATGAGTTGGTACTTGGATATATCTTGCTGAATTATAGATACATGAATTTCAATATTGAAAAAAATCCATGTTCATTAAAGACTTATATATTTCTGGTACTGTAGTAGGTTAACTTATAATATGTCATACATAATATCAAATATCTATATTTCTCTTTCTGAGGACTCTAATTGTAGTATTGAAGTGACTTTGACTTGATTTTCCAACTACTTTTAAATTGCTGGCAGAGGTATTTGTTTTAATTGTATAGACACATTTAGTATGTCATTCTCAGCATTTAATTTGCAAATACTTTTTTAAAAGTCATAATAATTTAATAGAAATATTTTATTAAGAAGTATTAGTTCAATCTAGAAAGTAAGCAGTTAACACATACTTTATATTTTTAAACTTTTATTTTTATACATTGGTTTTTGCTTTATTAGAAATGCAATGAGAATGCTCATCTTTTCCCCAATGTCTCAGCAAAAAGGCTCTGCTCTAAATCCTACAATAACTAAGAAGCAGAAGTTCCCAGAGGGGCACACAGAAGGATTCTGTTTCTTCTAAAACTATTTCCAGGCAATAAGCCTGGAATAATGTAAGTTCTACTTCTTCCTGAGGATGTTCTCATGGCTTTATATTTTTTCTCTTTGTGAAATTGTTCAATCAAGAAATAAACTGGAAAGCAGCATTAACATGATAATGTTATCTTAATATTCACTCCCCATACTTTCATTTTCCCATTAGTATCTGAACAGCTAATTTTTAAGCAGTCCTTGTAGTTGTAAAAGTCTGGATAGCACATGGAAAAGAGAAAGAAATTCTCAAGGTTGATACACATATTATCTTTTAGAGTAGGCTGAGAAAGTTGACCATTTGTAATATTTTAACCCTACACTTTAGCTAGGAAAAAACACAGAGAGAGGTGGTATGTCCACTCCGTATTATTGTGCTGGAATCAGGAACTCCAAAACAATATTTCTAAAATCTGACAAGATTTCCAAGTATCTCTGCATATTCAAATTACTATAAAATACAACTGAGCTGACAGTAATTAAGAAATCAAAAAGATAACTCAGTTGAGAAATATTATTGCAAAACTATTTCCCGATGAAGAACTGGGTGTACTAGTGGTTTTCCACATCTTTCACAAGTTAATGTGTGCCAAAAATATATGCGAAAGCATTTATAATTGTAATTGTCTACCTCTTGTGTCCTTTAAAACTGAGTTTAATGATACCAGGTTTTAGGGCTTATCAATAGAATTCAACGTCTTTTTAAAAATGCTTGTTTATACCTTATATTATGCGGTTTTATATTACTTTACATCACTTCCATGACACAATCTACTCTTCTCTGAGGCTGTTATTTTACCATCTTCTTAGAAAGGCAGTACCACTTGAATCTTCTGTTCACATCCTTCGGAATCATTTAGATTTTAAGTTTTGGCTTGGCTACTACTATCACTGTGGGTTAGTCAAATAATCACAGTAAAATTCAACTTTCTCCTCTCGAAATGGGATGTTTTTGTGGTAACTTCTCCCATGGATTGAGTGTAGAGAAACACTTTCAGAAGAAGAAATAAAAGAAAGGATTGGTAATTTGACTATAAAAAGTAAAAATTTTCATGAGAAAAAATATCACAAGCAAAGACAAAAGACAATAGACAAACTATAAGAAATTATTTTTAAAATATATTTGAGATAATGGCCTAATGGCCTACTATTTCAAACATATAAAGGATTTTTAAAAGATGAACATAAAACCCCCAAAATTCTATAGAATAATGAAAAAAGGCATGAATAATTTTTAAAAGAGATATTAAATGGCTCATATATTTGAAAATATAATCAGATTAACTCATAATAAGGGAAATGCAAATTAAAACTAAGATACAAAATTAAAAGTGGGATACAACTTCTCATCCATCAAATTGGAAAAAAAAAAAAAAAAAACCTGACAATCTACTCTGTTGGAAAACGATGGTAGTAAGTAAAAAATAGACAATGTGTGAAAAATCATATATATGTTAATCTTTAAGAAAAAAGGGAAAGTGTGAGAATATAATTATATCTGCTTATATTTAGAAAATCAAAAAATAGAAAGGACAAGCAGAAAATATTGAAATTTCTTACTAAGAGTAGTGAGATAAAATACATACAGGAGGGAGTGATAATACTTTGTTTATAGATTTTTAAAATAATTTTGACTTTTGTAAGTGTGTTAACCTATTATATATTCAGAAGATAAAATGACAAATCAGTCCACAAATTTAAAATCTCATCCACAGACGCCCTCACAGAAACATTCAGAGTAATGTTTGATCAAATATCTGGGCACCACAGGCCTGTTAACGGACACATAACTTTAAGCATTATATTCATTATTTACAAAAGAAGAACCACATTCCTTCTAAACAAAGGAAAAAACAAATCATTAAGTAGGAGCTATCTGAACATCCTTCTTGCCCTCCTTTTGTGTGTATTTCATGTACTAGTTATCGGGAGTTCATTTTACAATTTAATCTTTAAATAACAGAATATTCAGTGAAACAGACTATTCAGTGAAATCATTGACCACATTTTTGAGAAGTGAGAAATGCATCCCTTTGATACAGATGCAATAACTGTTAGAAATGTGCATCCTCTCATTTTGGAGAAGAGTGAGAGCTTCTTCACTGGCAAGAAGGATAGGTGTGTGTGGTTTAAGTACAAATATAGCCTTATTTTATTATAATAAGGGGTTCAAATATATACAGAGGGATCCTTATGGAAGCTGAGTAACCAAAGAATAAACTATCTGAATTTAATCATATCTGTTGTCAATTTATTTCCTCTCAGCTCTGAATGTATCCTTCAAAAAATGCCCTAGGATAAACAACAAGATTCCTTTAAATATTTCTCCTTTGAAGTGAGCACACTATTAAATTTTCTCAGTATAGAGTTCTGGAGGGATGTTGCAGAGTAGAACACTCTGAAAGCTTCCTGCTGTGCTGGTGATCAGAGACACCATGTGGTGTACTCACTGTGAGGGACTCTTGCCAAGCTGCTATATAAGGTTAGTATAAATTAATGCAGATTATACAAAGCTTAAGGATTTTTAATATACGAAAATTAGAACTGTGTAAAGGTTTTGTTGTTATTATTTTTGCTTGCTGGTTTGTTTCTTTTAAATACAGAAAACCTAAAACACACATTTTTTATCTGATCAAATTCCATAATACTAATTGTAGCAGTGGCCAAACTTCATTTTCTCCTTTATTTGTTATATTGGGGATACAAAGCGATTAACTCTTAGTAACAGCTTTATCATATTTTGTTCGTATTTTGTTGGCCACTGACACAAAATTCATATCATTAAGTCAGATAAAATCTAAGTTTCAGAACCCTAACTCAGAGAAAGAGCCTGTACAAATTTTCAGCTTAAAACTTTGCATGAAGAATCTTCTTTGTAATAAAATATTTCAATCTACTCACAAGGAGAATACTGACTAGAAAAAAAAAAAACAACGAGGGAGACAAATGAATTTGCTTCTTATTGTGGTTGTTATACTTTGCCTTGGGAATATTTGGGAAAACATATGGTAAATAATAATGAGTATAAATAAATATCAAAATAGTCCATCACTCTATAAATAAAACTAAAACATTTCTAAATTTCTAAAACTGCAAATTAGTACAATCCTTATGGAAAACAGTATGGAGATTTCTAAAAAAAACTAAAAGTAGTCCTACCATTTAATGCAGCAATCCCGCTACTAGGTATCTATCAAACAGAAAAGAAGTCATCTTATCAAAAAGACACCTGCACTCAAATGTTTATTGCAGCACAATTCACATTTGAAAATATCTGGAATCAACTCAAGTGCCCATCAATTCATGAGGGAATTAACAAAATGTGGTATATGTATACCATGGAGTACTACTTAGCCATAAAAAAGGATGAATTAAAATAATCCTGATTCCAGTACCGTAAAGAAACATATCTCTAAAAAATATTAATAAGAAAGTTATTATAACTAAAATTGTTAAAAATAAAATAAATAAAACATAGTCATTATACAATCATTTGGCCTTTAAAGTAATACTAATTTAAATTTCAGTTAATGGGAGAAAGAGAGAATTTACCTGAGTTTTCATTTTTCCTTCCATACTTCTAAAATATTAAAGAAATGAAATCCAACAAAGAGTAAAAAATGATGAATGAAAATATATGGAGAACTTTAAAATATTGTAGTAAATCATTAGCAAAAATATGACAATGATATCTCTTGATCTTGTTTTATATCAGGCCTGTCAAATATTATTATCAATTTTAATAAAGTTTTTAAATTAATATAATAATTTTATTACTATAAAAATATCCATTACATGTACATCAAAGACTTACTCAAAGACTGAGATGTCTGGCAGGATGTATCTTTGGCTACTTGAAGTTGATATGAAATGTGACGTATTCCCATGAAGCTTTGTATCAATTCTATGACTATACATGTATATATGAATATTATCTGAAAATGTCAACCATTTTTCTTCTGATTATCTTACTTCTCTTTCCACTTTTTAATTTCTCTTCAATCTGACTTTAGAAAAATTCTCCCAAAATGTATCTTTTTCATGAGACTTAGTGTAAACTTCTTAACTAAGGCAGTTAGAGGGCACAGCCAATGGATGGGGAAATGATGCAGGCTTAGCCAATAATAACTTCAGTACTTTGAAACTTAAGTGATTATAACAAAGACCAAGGCCAAGAATTCTTTCATTATAGCATCAGCTGCAGTGTGTGGACCAGTTTATCTGTGTGACCCTTGCTGTAGTTTCTACTGGACAAACCTCCAGTGTCCCTCTGGGAACCGCTGTTTCTGCACATCTAAATCCTCCATTTTCCTAATGATTGCAAGAGGCCCTAGTATTTTTTTGTTTTGCGTGAAAGTATATACAGATATTCTGTTGTTTTCAGCCCATTATTTAAGTAGTTTGCCTGCTCCTTTTGCCTGGGTATATCAGATAATAAATAGCTCAGTTCTTAAAGCCCTCACTGTGAAACAAGGGCTAGAAAATGGCATCAAGCCAGAAAAAAAATGGAAACTTGCTTAACACATATTTTAACACATACTACAAAAACGTAATATTCAAGGTAATCCTGTAAAACAAGAAGAAAAATAAGAACTCCCACTGAAAAAAATGGGAAAAGTATATTAACAAGGAGATGAAAAGAAAAGATACTCAAAATCATTTACAAGTTAAGAAATGCAAATTAAAGCAATAATGAGTTCAAGTTATCTTCAACAGAATGGCAAAATGTGAAAAATGACACAATGCCTGCCTTGTGGGTGGTGAAGAATAGGGTAATAGGAACTAAAACCTGAAAACCGGATGGCATTTAGTATTAAGAAATCAAAAACTGATAATTAAAAGTATACTATGTTGTAACATTATGATGGAAACTTTGACATCGAAGAAGAGAACAAAAACAGGCTACATGGCATATTGCTGGATATAGTCTGGATTATATATCTACATATGCATATGAATATACATGTACACATAAATGCATAAATGCATATATAGCTAATAAAATATATGCACATAAATACATGTATATAGGAAAATATCTGCCAGAGTATATATAAAATTATAATTTCATGTGTTTTGACCTTAATTCATCTTATATTGAGCCTGTATATATTCTGTAGTTTTTAAATGTTGATCTATATCCTACAAAATAAAAAACAAGTCATACTAAATATGATCTTCAAATTAGGAGCTACTTGGTTTCACAATATTGGAAAGCTATTTGATAATATGTATCCATGTCTATTGAGATTTTAAACAAATTATCAAAACACAATGTCTTGGTTTTCTATGTATATATATTTAACTACCTTTTTCCCTTAAAACTTCAAAATTCAACAAAAATTAAACATGCATTCAGTAAACATGCTCAGAAATTTATGACACTCTATCAAGTCTTCCAATCTTACCATAGAATTTACCTCTCATGAATCTTGAACCAAAAAGCAAAAATACCTCCTGCAATATGGAACAAAAGGATTTTCAAATGCAGCTAAACTGCCTGCCCTCTGATTAAAACCTTCTGCAGAAGCAGCAAGGTTGAAAGTATCCATGACTCTTTTCTTTCTAACGAAAAGGTTGTCATTTTCTAGACTTAATTCATTAGATTTTATTGAGTGCTCAGATATCCCATGTTTCCTTAAAAAGAAATAAGTAAAAAGATTACCCCCCTATACCAGGCAAACTAGTTTATTCAGCTATTTTCGTTACTGGAGTCAAAGTAACTGTGTCTTGTAACTTCTACGTTTTAAACGTTATAGACAAAAAAGAGAAAATACTATTGATAATTCTTCATTAATAAAACTAGAAAAGTTTTACATTAGGCTCAAAGTATTAGACAATAAATAAATGCAAGATGCAAAAAACTAAAAAGAATTAAAATATTAGAATTGTAAATCAACATTATACTTAAATTATATTACTATACCAAAAAGTCCCTTTATACATATATGTATGTGAAATATAAATGTGTGTGTGTATGTGAGATATATATATAATCACACATCCTCACAAAATGCAGGAAAAAAAGACTAGAAGCAAATACATGAAATAAAATAATACATGATAGATCTAATAGTTGGAATGAGAAATACTCTGATTTTCTTTTTTATGTGAGTCTATTACATTTTAAATTAATGTGAATTTATTTTTCATCAGAACAAAAACAGTGAAATATAAAATATAGATTGTCAGTTTATTTTGGTCTAAAGCAAAATACCAAATTAGCTTCTTAATATTATATCAATTAGAAATTAGGACATCTGTAAACTAAATGTTTACAATCAATTCATTTCCAGGTTTTAATTTTGTTTTTAAAATATTAAATAATTTTTTCTTTGATATGGCAGTGACATTTATACTTCATTAATATACAAAATTACTCTTGATTTTATCAGTTAGAAGATATTGCAGAAAATATTTACCTTTGTTTCACCGTGGTTTCAAGATTATTTTTATTTTCATTTAATACATACTATTTCTTAAATCACCCTAGCTTGTATATAATTAAAACATTTACACTCACATCTAGATTCCACAAATAAATACGGAGGTGAAAATAATGGTAGCTAACTTATTGTGCTTATTAGGTTCAGATACTTTTGTGTGGGTTTTCTATATCATTTTATTTTTACAACAAACTTTGAGAAAAGAATTGCTATGCTGTTTTGAAAACTAACGGAACTAAAATGCATGTATTATGCTATGCAGATGGAAAGTAGTATAGTCGTAATACAAGCTGAGAATGTCTGGCTTGATATTCACTGCCCTTACAACTTAGCTATACTATCAAATATAAGTGTGATTTATGTAAGCAAGTTCTTTAAGTGGTTTCTATGAATTGTCTGAATAATTGACTAAAATAGCTGATTTAAATTTAAAATTCCTACCAATGAACTTATTTTAGACTTTCTATTAAGGACTCTTGATTTAACAATTAATAGATTAGTCTCTTTAAGGATTCAGAGCCTAGAAAAATACTTTAGTGAAAAAGTCCAAAGTAAGTACATTTGCTACCAGAAGCACAGACAATGAAAGAAAAAATAGATCAATTGGATAGTATCAAATTTAAAATGATTATGTTTCAAAGTACCCCACCAAAAAGTGAAAAAAGCAATCCATCCAATAGAAAAATAATTTTCCAAGTCCTATACCTGACACAGGACTTTTATCTAGAATATATACAACAAATCCTGCCACTCAGTAGAAACAAGTCAAATACCACAATTAAAAATTGGCAAAGGATCAGAATAAATATTACTTAAAAGGAAATTTATAAATAGCCAAAAAGCATATGAAAATATGATCAAAATTATCAGTCATCTGGGGAAATCATATACGGAAATCAAATCCTGTGATACCACTTCACATCCACTAAGATAGCTATAATAAAAAAAAAACAGATAATTACAAATGTTAGTTAGTTTATGCAGAAATGTGAGCCCTCACATACACTGTAGGTGAAAAATGTAAAATAGTGCAGTCACTTTGGAGCACATAGTGGCAGTTCATCAAAAGTTTAAATAAAGACTTGCTATAGGACTCATCAAGTCCGCCTCCAGGTATGTACTGTAGAGAAATGAAAGCCTATATCCACACGTACTTGTACACAAATGTTCATAGCAGCATTATTTATACAAGTGAAAAACAAATGCCCATCAACAGAGGAACGTATGCACAAATGTGTCATGTGCATATAATAGAAGATCATTCAATCATAAAAACGAATAAAGTCCTTATGCATCTGACAACACAGATTAACATTGAAAACATGTGCTAAGAGAAAAAAGTTGCAAGTTACAACATAATGTATGATTTCATTTACATGATATGTCCAAAATAGGCAAGTCCTATTCTGACAGTAAGCAGATTAGCACTTTTGTACAATTGATGGGGAACTTAAGAGAAATGGAGATGACAGCTTATGGGTACACAGTTTCTTTTATGGGTAATGAAAATCTAAACTTAATTGTAGTGATAGTTGCACAACTCTGTCAATATTATTTCTCTTTTTTTTGATGGTTTAAATTTTATTTTAATATTTATTTATGTATTTTTTAAATTACAGAATATTATGGGAGTACATAACTTGCCTTTGCAATACTCAAGTCAAAGCTACAAATATTCCCACCACCCATATAGCACACACTGCATCCGTTAAATGTCAATTTACTCATCCTCTCCTACCCCCTCCAACCTGTCTGATCCCCAATGAATGTTACTTCCATATGTGCACATAAGTGTTGATCAATTAGTACCAATTTAATGGTGAGTACATGTGATGCTTGTTTTTCCATTCTCATGATAGTTCACTTAGAAGAATGGGCTCTGGCTCCATCAAGGATAATATAAGAGGTATTCATCTCCCATGTTTTTATGGCTGAGTAGTACTCCATGGTATACATACACCACATTTTATTAATCCATTCATGGATTGATGGACACTTGGGTTGTTTCCACATCTTTGCAATTGTGAACTGTGCTGCTATAAACATTCGAGTGTAGATATCTTTTTTATAGAATGTCTTTTTTTCCTTTGGGTAAATACCCAGTAGTGGGATTGCTGGATTAAATGGTAATTCTACTTTTAGTTCTTTGAGATATGTCCATACTATGTCCCATAGAGGTTGTACTCATTTATAGTCCCACCAGCAATGTATGAGTGTTCCTGTCTCTCTGTATCCATGTCAATATTTGTTGTTTTGGTACTTTTTGATAAAAGCCATTCTCACTGGAGTTAAATGATATCTCATTGTGGTTTCGATTTGCATTTCCCTGATGATTAGAGATATTGAGCATTTTTTCATATGTTTGTTGGTCATTAGTCTATATTCTTTTGAAATGTTTCTGTTCGTGTCCTTTGCCCACTTTTTAACGGGATTGATTTTCTTCTTGTTTATTTCCTGAGCTCTTTATAGATTCTAGTTATCAGCGCTTTGTGAATATTATTTCTTAAAAATATTTGTAACTTAAATATAAATGAAACATTGTACTCACATCTAGATTATGCAAATAAATATAGAGATGATAATGATAGCTTACAATATTGCATATATTGCACTTAATAGATTGTAGACACATTTTGGTGACTGTAAACTGTACACATTAAATGGGTAAGTTTTATGAGATGTTAATTATTTTTTGATAAAACCACAGAAAGAGAGAGAGAGATCTGTAGCTTGAGGCTTTGAACATGGTGAGCAAGACTCCCAGAATGGGTTGTGAGCAGAGCTTGCAGGAGGTGAATGATGTGAAGCTAGGGAATTGAAAAGCTGAGGAAGGACTCGGTTGGATTTCTCCATTTGACAACCATATTTTCTCCTTGATGGTTCCATATACAAGCACCTTCACTCCCCAGTAGTGTGGTTATTTGATTAACATCTTTCTCACCACTCCCACCAGGCTAGGGGCTTTAGGACTAAGTACCTTATAACCTTAATGTCCAACCTGAATGCATTAGTTTTATAAACTCTATTAGTTTTGTAAACTCAATCATATTTCATCTCCTCCTTTCATTTTTTTTAAAATTTACTATTTGTAATAGTTATCTATTGTTACAACAATACTTCATAAGATGTCACATCAAAATTCTGTTTCTTAAAACAATCATCTACCAGTTTCATATCTGTTTGTCAGTACCAAACAGATGAAACTAGACAAACTGGACTTTGTAGTCCAAGTTCCGGAATCTGCACATTGGGTTCAGTTCTGTTTCACATGTCTCATATCATTCATGCACCTGCTGCTACCCATACTACATGTTCTACATTTTCATGTGTCATTCTATATCCCAGGTTGAGGGGTAATGACTCTCTGGGATGTAGTCTTCCCATGGCAAGCCATTGTATTAATAGTACAGTATGGTGAACTTCTGCTTATGTTACATTTACTGGCAACACAATGGATAAATTAATTCACATGGTCCAGCTCAAATAGTTAATGAACTGAGTGGTACACTCTGCCCATACTAAGTCTATACTAAGTCTATACCAAAGGCATGAGTATTTAAACCTGTTGGAAGTAAGGAAAGAATTGAGATCAATAACTTATCTCTTTCCAACATTATCTCTTTCAACCAATTCTACTACTCTTGAAGGTTAGCCTTGAAGTAAATAGAACTCAAATTAGTGTTGCTCCTACCCTTATCATCCTAGCATGGACACGTTTTCACTATTGGTGATGTCTTCTCCTCTTTCATCAAGTTTTTATGTGTTGTTAGGTTCTCAGATGATTTAATTTTTAAACATTTTTAAACATACTGAATTTATCCTTCTGTTAATTTATAGCAAAAATAGCTTAATGTGCTTTTTAAGAACTTTCACATTATAACAGCAGATCAAATTTGATTCTTAAAGAATAAACTTTCTGTTCAGACATCTTAAATAATTTTAAAGCAAGTCTATATACTTCCTATAACATAGAGTTTTTCAAATTCTTTCGTTTATTTTAGTTGCATACAGAATTTTTATCATTGGTTAATTTGTATAATGGTATTCTTTAGAATGATTCTTATGTTTTACTTCAGGCAATGCAAAACTCCATTGAATCATTAGGAGACTAAACTCTATTAAGTTTTTTTGATTTCGGACATCATTTCTACCAGAACATTTATAATATATATCACAACCTTAACCTTAGCTTCAAAAAAAAAATTCTTTTTAACACACTAACTGTCAGATAAGTTGTATTTAACTCACACTAGTTTTGAACCCAGGGCCTCATGAAGCATATGTAACTTCAGTTGGTTCACGAAAATCTTATGTATTGATATTCTTACTGTTACAATTAATATTGACAATCAAATTGCACATAACTCACACACAGAAAACAATAAAATTAATAATAAAAAATGATAAAAATTTTTCATTAAATTAGAAAGAATCATCTTGTTTGTGAAGTTTTTATTCTATTTTCATAGTAAAACTCTGTGGCCCAAAGGAAAAAAAGAATTTTCTAGTGTGGCAGTCAATGTGTTAAAGCTGCCTTATTGGGTTTTCTCTGCTCCTTGCTTTCAATTCTAAAAAAAGCCATTGCATGTTTCCCAAGGTTTGCTCAAATCATATGCCATAACTGACATTTTCTCTTCTCCTTAAATAGATGTGTATTGAATCCCTGTGTTTTACGCAGATTCATTTCCAAAGAACTCTAAGATCTTTTCCCACTATTGGTAGTTGGCTACAGGGCTTTTCTTAAATTTACCAGTATAAATGTCCTATAAGTACCAGATTCCTACTTGAAGTCTTCTTCAAGTAGGAATTTTATTTTATTTTGTTTGAAGAATTAGCCATTTACTCATAATTTGTCATTGCATTAAGATTTTAAAAAGTCAACTAAGATTAATGAAATGGGTATGGTACATGTCAGAAAAAGGGTCTACATATTAATGTTAAGAGATGAAAATAGTCTTCCTCCTTGACAATAGTTGGGCTAGAACATCTTCTAAGACTCTCATTACTCTATAATGCTGTGTCTAAAAAGCATCTATTTCTATATCATAAGGATTAAATTTTATATGTTTTTGTTTGTTGCCCCTGCTGTGTGAATTTAGGAAAATGATATTAACCAATGGTTATTAGCTTTATTATGTGTAACTCAAAGTTATGTTGAGAATTATTTTGAAAATATGTGAAAACTATTGAGCACAAAATATGTACTCCTGACAGTATTTAGATATTGTCATTAATTTGATATTTTAAATTTTATTTTACATATTCATATAGCACATCTAAAATTTTTAGAAGTTCATGCATGTTAGAAACAATGTTTAAAACTAATTGCTTTTATCTCAGGAGGCTAGTACAATAATATAATGACCAAAAAATTTTAGTTTATTAACTTATGATGACCAAGAGATCAAAGCCAACATTTTAACATCAAAGATAAAACTAAAGAGAAATAAAGTTTACACCCAAACAGCCAAAGCAATTTTAAGCAAAAAGAATAAATGGGGAGGCATCACATTACCTGAATTCCAATTATACTACAAGGACATGGTAACCAAAACATCGTGATACTGGCATAAAGGTGGAGACCTTGATCAATGGAACAGAATAGAGAACCCAGAAATAAAACTATATAGCTACAGTCAACTGATTTTGAGCAAAGCAAACAAAAACACACACTGGGACATGGACAACCTATTCAATAAATGCTGCTGGGAAAATTGGATAGCCACATGCAGAAGAATGAAACAAGATCTTATCTCTCATCATATACAAAAAGTAAGTCAAGATGGATTAAAGACTTAACTATGAGAATTGAAACCATAAAAATTCTAGACGAAAATGTCAGAGGAACTCTTCCAAACATTGGACTAGGCAAAGAATTTATGACTAAAACCTCAAAGACAAATACAATAACAAAAAAATAAATAAATGAGATTTAATTAAATTAAAAAGTTTCTACACAGGAAAGGAAAAAATCAACAAAGTAAATATGCAACCTATAGAATGGGAGAACATATGTATCCAACAAAGGACTGATATTCAGAATCTACAAAGAACTCAAACAGATCAGCAAGGAAAAGAAATAACTCTATCAAAAATTGGGCAAAAGACAGCAACAGATTTTTTCAAAAGAAGATAGACAAATGGCCAAGAAACATATAAAAAAGTGTTCAACATCACTGATCATCAGAGGAATGCATATTAAAACCACAATGAGATAACATTTTATTCATATCAGAATGGCCATTACTAAAAAATAAAAAAAAACAGATATTGGTATGGATGCAGTGAAAAAGAAATACTTCTACACTGTTGATGGTACTGTAAATTATGCAGCCTTTATGAAAAACATCAGAGAGATTCCTCAAAGAACTAAAAGTCTGTCTACCATCCATCCAGCAATCCTACTACTGGATATCTACTCAAAGAAAAATAAATCATTATATCAAAAAGACACCTGCAGTCAAATGTTTATTGCAGCACAATTCCCTATTGCAAAGATATGACATCAACCTATGGGCCCATCAACCGATGGATGGATAAAGAAAATTATATGTATACCATGGAGTACTACTAAGCCATAAAAAGGAATGAGATAATGTCTTTTGCCACATATTGGGTAGAACTTGAGACCATTATCCCAAGTGAAGTATCTCAGGAATGAAAAGACAAATAATACATTATCTCATTGATAAGTAGGAGCTAATGGGTTACATATGGTCATAAAGTGAGGCAAAGGACGCTGGAAACTAACAAGAGGGGAGGTTGGGAGAGGGATGAATGATAAAAACTTACCTATCAGGTAAAATGTATAATATTCTGGTGGTAGGCATATTAAAATCCCTGATTTCAGCATTATACAACTCATCCATGTAATAAAAAGACTATACCTCTATAATTTTTGAGATAAAGAAAGAAAATACATAAATAACAAATTTGCTGTTTTCATCATCACCAAATCCTTTATTACATATATGCTTTGCTACTCATGACGTAGACCATTAAATTTAGAAAGGCAGGACTAAAACTTTACATCAATTTTCATTCTATATTGGGAGAATCTACCATATATTAGATTAGCACAACAATAAAGCTTTTATCATTGAAGGTAACATACTCATGAGAAAGAATAGTTTTTGATATTGTTTCTGGCCCTTTAATGATTTTAATCAATAGTTTTTTGTTGTTGTTTTGTTTTTAAGAATACAAAAGCTGTGCCTCAGATGAGGGCAGCAAAGATAAAGAATGTACCATATCTGTACCTCAAAAAAAAAAGTTTAGAAAATGTGCCAGCAAACAAAGCAGTAAACAACAACAAAAGCAATAGCAAATGTACGACTCCTCAGCTTCTTGTATTATTTTGTACTAACTTTGTTGTTATTCTTTATGTGAAGAAATGTGTACCTTAAGAAATATTATTTTAACTGTTAATATGTAGTGACCTTCATCAAAAAGTAAATTTAAAGTATTTTCAACATATTAATAGGGTCATGAGAATTAGCCATAGGGCAAATATTTTATATAAACCAATGGAGTCACATCTATTAGAATGTGTCATTAAATTATTATAATATTTTATAATGGAAAAGGAAATACAAAAATATTATTATTTCAAGTAATTAACAAATTTTCATTATTATCATTTATTAATTTTCCTATTCTAATTCAGTTTTTCAACTACAGAGATGATTCTTCAACTTAAGAAGCTTTCATTACAAATTCAAATACAAGAGAGAAAAGAATAGAAATAAAAACCTAATAGCAGATTCTCTTTTACTTACTTCAGCCATTCTACAGATGACTATGTAGGATAATGTAAAATGACTATTTTTGTTAAGATCAGATAATTATTTAGGTTTAAAAAGTCAAGAAAATACTGTTAGTCATAAAAACAAATTAGAGATCTGATAGTTTTCTCCTTAGTTCCCATATACAGTTAGATACATGCTTTCATCTTACTCTTTTTTATTTTTGACAAAAGCCAATAAAATGAGGGTTTTTTCCTTACTGTTCATGTATCTTTTCTCCTTGTATTTTCATGTAGGATTGTCACTCAACAAAGTAGAAGTAGCATACTTTCTGTATGGGTTTGAAAAAATTACTTTTAAGATAACGCATGTGAAACAGAAGGCTAATATTATACCATATGTTCATTAAAATTTATTAGAATTGCTGTATTCAGAACATGTCATACTTTGAAATATGATAAATAAAAGGTGAATAAAGTTATATAACTTGTCTGAAGCCACATAGCAAAGTTGTACCTACAACTTAGGACATAAGTTCTAAATTCCCAAACAGATGCTGTTTTCACTGACCACCATGCTATAAAAATATACGAAAGAATCAAATTACAACCATGCATTCTATTTATCATGAGAAATATATTTTGAGATGAATTTTATTTTTGAACACTTTATTCGTTTATTTTGCAATCTACAATATGACAGTCTATCATTGATACTGAGACATAGAAATGTCTAATATAGAGAAGTTCCTCTTTTCATGAACCTTATACTTCAGTGAGAAAAATACAGAGTATAAACAGATTATCAAAATAATATATTTAGATATTGATATCTACACTGGGGAAAAAAAGAAATACAATGGAGAGATATAAAAGAAGGTATTTTCAGAAAGTCAGTGGATAGCACAATAATATCATGCTTGAAATTAGACTTAAATGGTAAGCAGATTTGTTGGTGGAATTAGGGGAATGAGAAGTTCAATCAAAGCCTGGAAATACAGCAAAGCCTCATGGTGAATACTAACGAAATAATTATATGGTTCCCTGACTTTGCCATGAGGTTGTGAAAATAATTTCTTTTGTTTTTAATATGGAAAATGATAGAATGTTATTTTATACTGATAGAATTTATCTGGTAGAAAACTGAGAGATGGTGCAGAAGAGAGAACAGTTGCATAATTAAAATGCTCTTGAAGGAGAGAAGAATATCTAGATTATGAGAGAAAGGAGCTTTCCTAAGAACAGGAGGACAGTGTATGCTGTAAGATTAGACAAATCAAAGAATATGATTAAATTCTTGTAACATGATATATTAATGCTAAAAGATGAGGAATATCTTATATAATCTAGATCCTATTTTTTTAAACTGTTCATTCGGTTAGTCATTCAATAAATATATTTGAGATTAAGCTCTGGGAAGGGAAAAGAAGTAAAAAAAACAGACAAATGAGATGTGAAAAAAAATAATATTTAATTCTAATTGAGTCTGTGGTAAGTGTTAAAAAAAATAATAAAGCTTAGTTACAAGGACAATGGTGGAAATGCTATTTTATATATGATGGTCAAAGAAGTCCTGTCTGTGGAGATGACATTTGAACAATAATGAACAAAATGAAAAGTAAACCACATGTTTATCTTGGGACAAAATTTAAGAAGAGAAATGGTGAATACAAGGACACTGAGTGGCTCTTTTTGTGTTTCAGGAGGAGCAAAGGGGCGGCTGTGGCTGCGGTAGAAGGGGAGCAGAAAAGACTGGGAGGAAATGAGATCAGATAGGTTGCAGAGAGAAAATTCATTCACAGTCTTATAATTCATATAATTAAATGTGTATTTTAGTACAAATGTGAGAAAAATTTTGAACAAAGTTGTGAAATACTCTGATGCACATATTGTTTATATAATCCATGAAGGAAAATAGTCTTTAAAAAGGATAAGTGAAAGCCAAGTAAAGCAGTACGGAATCTAGATTAGGGAATTAATCAGAGGAAGCAGATGTAGATATTGAAAGCTACAAAATGTAATGTCCATGTAGAGAAATTTGTGTTTGACAGGAGGAGTGACATTTAATCAAGTGATTTAGAAACATAGGAAAGGAAGAGTAGATTTAGACATGTATTGGTTGGATTTGAAGAATCACTATATTTTGAAGTTTTGCCATGTTTTTCTAGTGTAATTATTAATAAAGCTTCTTTTCACTTTCAAAAGTGTCTAGATTTAGAGAATTAATTACACGGTCATCCAAAGTTATGAGTAAAAGCAAAAGTCCACTCCAAATAACCACAAAATATTTTTATGAAATAGGAGGTCAAAAAATCCATGAGGATATGAGCTGTGTGTGTGTGTGTGTGTGTTAAGTATATTTTGAAAGAAAGAACAGAGATCCGTGGTAAAAACGTGGATTAATTTTGGGATAAAAGGACGGTGCATATTGAGTGTATGTGTGTGTGTGTGTGTGTGTGTGTGTGTGTGTGTGTGTGTATCTACTTTTAAACTCCTTTAACTCAACATAAGATCATAACCAAATATAACCGAATATATACTTCTTATATTTGAGAGTTAATCTCAGTAAAATCTTAGTTTTAAATTATCAGTAGTCAGTACTTTCCTTCCAACATGGTTACTTTTGTGCAATTCTAAAAATATATTTTTAATGGCCTGATAGCATAAATGAGGAGTCCTATTTATTCTCATATATATGTGCATTTGTGAAATACATATTTTTGAAATATGTATATATATTTCTGAAACTGTCCATGTATATGTTTATATTCTGAAATTGTATCTGGAGCTGTCACAAAAACATATGAAGTAAAAAAACTTACAGTTTTTTATTATTAAATATTTTAGAAAGATTCTTGATTTTGGGCCCTTTTATCTCCAATAACCACAATTAATATTAATTCCAAAATTAAAAAACACCAATAAAGTTATTAAACATTCTCTAACATTTAAATTAGTAGGCTTACATATCGACGTTACATGTATGTCATTGTGCTTATAATTGCTTAAGAAAGGAAGAGTAAATATGAGGAAATATATAACAATTTCTATTTGGTAGACAAGTTTAGATTTATTATTGCATTTCAAATATATATTGGTGGCATCTGCTAGTACATATATAACTAATTTTGCGCTCATAGAGAAGTAGCTGGAGGGAAACAATCTGTAAACTCAACTATGCTGTAAAATATACCTGATAAATATCAAAGACAGAAGTTAAACTCAAATCAAGAATAAATAAGCCTTTTCCTTAATTGATTCCCTAATAAGGCTATATTTTGAAGGCAACATTGCTTTAAAATAGTTACATTTTTTGGTGTATGTTTGCCTAAAGCTACAGTATATCGAAATGCTCAGCCTCACAAGATAAGTTCTTACTCAAATGGGAAAAGGCATGTAATGTACAAAAGCATGATATTTTTGGAAGAATATCTTTTTTGGAAAAAAATTAAATTTGGTATGAAAATAACTAAAGCAAATATAGGTCTAAAAACATGTCAAATATTCACCATACTTACTGTAAAGGGTTTTATATAAATATACTTATATTGTAAATAATAAGCTAAATGACATGTTTTATTTGAATATTGAAAATAATTTTTAAGGTAGATAAAATTTCAGTAACATAGTCTTCTTAAATTTCTATTTAAGACATTTATTATTTTCACAGGTAAATCACCAAATAGAAAGATATTCATAAGAGGCATAACTAACATGCTAGGGTTTATAGTACATTTTTCATTTTGAAAAGTACAAAGAGACTTTCTAAATTATAGAAACATAAAAAGGCATTACTTGGCTGTGATGTCTATAACAACATTGATAATCAAATTTCAAAATCATATTTTTAAAGGCTAAATTTAAAAGAGATAGAGAGAAAATCTTCAGATTATTCAATTAGATTCAATTATTGGCTCTGCAATTTCCTTATATAAGATATATGGAAGACTACCTACGCTCTAATCTTATCATTATAATGAGAAATAATCATACACTTTGACACATGATCCAAAGATTATAGTTCAGCCTACTGTTTTGGGAGATATGTTGAACTTTCTAAGACTTCTTTGGTGGTAGATGTCTACATCAAATTGAAATACACTTCATATGTGAACAAATTATTATCTACACAGAGGGGCAGGCACTTCTGAAATGGTGGAATAAAAATCTTCTAAAAATCCACTCCTTGATGCAACTAAGGAAAGCACGTGCAAATTGTCTAAGTAAACTTTTTCATAAGTCTGTAGATTAAGCAAAAGCTTGCAACAATCTGAAAAGGATTATTCAAGAAAAATCAGCAAAATCTTGTAAAGAGCAGTGAGCTTTGCTTGTGTATTCCCATCTAACCCTTTCCATTTCCACAGTTCCCTTGAAAACCAACACAACAACAGTAGCTGTAAAAACCAGCAGCCTGGCAACTACTGGGGCCAGGAGTAGGCTGTGTTTGGAGCAGATGGGAAACTCTTCCAAAAACTTCATCACCAGAATATTGGAAACATTTGACCAATGTGGCTGCTCTCTGGAAAAGTCCCCTTTTCAGGGCTTGTCTTTATTTAACCTGATTCAAAGTTGGCTAAGTGAGAAAAAAACACATTCCAAGCTTGTTTGTCAAAGCAATTGGTGGTTATTATTTAACATAATAATAATATTATGCTTCAGGCAACTGTGACACTAGTTAGAATAAACAAGAAGCTAGCCAGAAATCTAAAAGAAACATATGGGAAAAAATACAGCCATAGACAGTGTTGGAAAGCTCTGATATATTTCTTAGGGACCAGAAGGTCACATCCATGTACAAGAGTGTGCAATTACCCATTGGAGGTCTATATGGCCCTAATTTTTACATTTTGGCTGACTTTAATGCTCAATCTAAGAAGGAAGTAAAGATTTAGGCAAAGGTACAAAGTGCCAAAATATTGAAGGCATGATTTAACACATACTCAAAGCTGCTTAGCAAAGAGTGGGAGACCTATTGATTCAAGACTTTGAAGAAAATATTTGCCCAGTGATTAGCTGACTACTGTTCTAACTGAACAAAGACTTAAATAGTTGCACACAACAAATAATGCATCATTTACAGAATTAGTCTAGGAAATTTACCAAACAGCTAAAACAGCAACACACCTTGAGGATATGAAGACATATTTCCAGGTTTGTCATATCATATTAATTCAAATGCCCAACTTTTAACTATAATCGATGAGACATCCAAAGAAAGTATGGCAAATACATGAGGGTGGGGGAAGACAAAAAAGACAGAAACAACAACCACTACCAAAAAATCCCACAAAAACACACAGTGCATAGAAACTGTTCCCGATGAAGCCAAAATATTGGACTTATGATATAAAACTTTGGCTCAGTTACAAATATTTTCAAAGAAGTAAAGGAAACTATGTCTAAAGAAGAAAAAGATATATGAAAATCATCTCTCACTAAATAGAGAGTAAATAAAAAAGAGAAAACAAACAAAGATATACAAAGATAAATTTTGAAGTTGAGGAATATAATAATTGAAATTAAAATTTACTGGAGTAGCTCAATAAAAACTTGAGTTGGCAAACGAAACAATGAGCATACTTAAAGATAATCCAATTTAGATTAGCCAGTAAGAGTGCCAGATAAAAAAATGAATGAGGAAAAATGAGCAGTATATCAACATATGTATAGGAGAGTCCCAGAAAGAAAGAAGGATGAGAAAGTGATGAAAAGAATATGTTTTAAGTAATATTGGCTAACCTGTGCCATCTGATGAAAAACTTTAATCTACACATTCATGAATCTCAATGTACTTTACTATGGGTAGGATAAAGTCAAATTTGTCCATACCTAGAACAAATTCTATCAAATGGTCAAAATTGGAAAAACAAAGATAACTTTTTGAAAGCAACAAGAAAAGAAATGATGTATTACTTACAAATAATGTTTAATAAGAATAACAGATAACTTCTTATCAGAAACCAAAGAGATCACATTGTAGTGAGATGACATATTTAAAGTTCCAAGAAAAAAAAGAAACTATCAAAAAGAAATTTATACACAGCAAAATTATTTTTCAACAATGAGGAGGAAACTAAGATATTACCAGGTAAACAAAAACTGATAAAATATTATTGCCAGCATACTGCCCTATAAAAATTACTAGTGGAAATTCTTCAGAGGAACCTGAATATACACTAGATGATAGACATTAACTCAAGTCACATAACGTGATAAACAACACCAGTAAAGAAATATGTAAATAAATATAATAGACAATATAAATTTATATTTGTTTTTAACTCCATTCCATCGGGGCAATTACACAAAATAGTAATTATAAAATTGTGTTGTCAGGATTATAATGTATATAATACATTTTGTATAGTGGTAATAGCACAAATATAGGACAGAGGCAAGCAGTTATATTGGAACAAACTTTGTATTTTATTGAAATTAAGTTAATATTAATCCAAACTAAATTTTTTTAAGTTAAAATGTTACTTGCAGTGTGCACATCAAAAACTATGGAAATACTTTTAAAAAGAAGTAAAAGAAACAAAAATTAAATTTTAAAATTTTTCTAATACACAATATCTATTTAATACAAAAGAGTGACCCAATAAAGAAATAGAAGCACAACGAATCCAAAATATATTAAAAAAAAGCAAATAGTAAAATGGCAGATACAAAACATATGTATCAGAAATTACATTAACTAATCAGTAATTACATTGAATGTATTAAGTAGATTATACATTCCAATAAAGGGGCAGAAATTTGCAGACTTAATTTTTAAAGGACATGATCCAGCTATGTGTTTTCTGTAAGACATATACTTTATATTCAAAGACATAAGTAGGTTGAAGTAAAAATTGGAAAAAAAAGTACTAACAATAACCATAAAACTTGGAATCACTATATTAATATCAGACACAAATTGTGACTACAAATTGTGACTACAAACAAATAAATACATTTTATAATAGTAATAAATGTCAATCCATCAGAAAGACATAACATTTATAAACAGGTATACATTTAACAATATAGGCCCAACACACATGAAACAAAAACTGAAATTATTGAAACATAAAATGGACAATTTAACAATAAGAACTGGGAACTCAAATACCCCACCTTTAACAATATACAGAAAAGCAGATAATCAACACAGAGGAAATAAAATAATCAACAAAGACATAGAAAACTTGCACAACACTGCAAGCCAACTAGACATAACTTACACCAGTAGAACATTTTACCTAACAACAGCATACTGCAATTTTTTCTGAAGTATATATGTACTGTTCTCCAGGATAGACCATATGCTAGGCCACAAAGCAAGCTTCAGGAAATTTAAGAGGATTTTAATGATACAAAGTATGTTCTCCAACAACAATGGAAATAAATTATAAATTATTAACAAGGAAATATGAAAATTCACAAACATAGAAATTAAAGAATACAATCCTGAATAACACTGATTCAAAAAAATGCAAAAACAAAAAATTAGAAGATATTTTATGATGAATAAAAAAAAGCAGAATGTACTCAAACCAGGGGACGCAGCTAAATCAGTGGTTGGGGAATATGTAGTTATAAATACTTATATTAAAAAAGATGAAATATCTCAAATTAGTAACTTAACCTAATCTTTCCCCTTATGTCACTGAAAAAAATAATAAACTAAAAATATGCAAACATAAGAAATGGAATAATAACACAGAGGAAATAAAATAATAGGAAAAAATTAGAAAATTGACAAGACCAAAAGTTAGGATTTGAAAGATAAACAATAATGATAAACCTCTAGTTAGACTAATCAAGAAAAAAATAAAAAATCTCAAATTAGTAAAACCATGAATGAAATAGAAATTTCTACAAAACTTATAAAAATACATAAAGCATTATAAGGGAATATTATAAACATCTCTATGCCAAGAACTTATACCATGTAGATTAAATGTACAAATTTCTAGAAGGCATAAACCACCAATATGACTCAAGGAGAAAGAGAAAATCTAAATATACGTTTAAAAGTAAGAAGATTGGATTAAAAATTTTAAAACTTCCCACAAAGAATTTCTCAAGCCCAAATCATCTAACTGACAATCTCTGAAAAAACTGTATTTCTATACATCAGAAATAAACAATCTGAAAATAAAATTAAACCAGAAATTATATTTATGATACCTGAAAGATTAAAATATTTAAGAAAAAATTAACAAAAGAAACACAGGCTTATGCACTGAAAACTACAATATGCTGTTGAATTTTTTTATTTCAAATTATTAAGGGGGTACAAATGTTTTTGGTTACATGGATAGCTTTTGTAATGCTCAATTCAGGGTTAAAAGTGTGTCTATCCCCCAGATAGTGTTCACTGTATCCGTTAGGTAGGTTTTCACCCATTCTCTCCCACTTCCCTCCCCCTGCTTGATTTGCATTGAGATTTGCTTCCCTTTATGCACATGTGTGCTCATCAGTTAGTTCCAATTTAATAGTGAGTACATGTAGTGTTTGTTTTTCCATTCTTTACATATTTCATTTAGGATAGTGCTCTCCAATTCCATCCAAATTGTTGCAGAAAGTATTAAGTCACCCTTCTTCAAGGTTGAGTAATATTCCATGGTGTGTGTGTGTGTGTGTGTGTGTGTGTGTGTGTATGTATCACATTTTGTTAATCCACTCATGAACTTGTGGGGACTTGGATTGATTCCACATCTTTGCAATTATGAATTATGCTGCTATACACATTTGAGTGAAGGCGTCTTTTTGATAAAATGACTTCTTTTCCTTTGAGTAAATACCCAGTAGCGGGATTGCTAGATGAAATGGTAGTTCTACTTTTAGTTCATTGAGTTATCTCCATGCTGTTTTCCATAGAGGTTGTACTAATTTTCAGTCCCACAAACACCATAGAAGTGTTCCTTTCTCTCTGTATCCATGCCAGCATCTACTGTTTTTGGAATTTTTGATAAAAGCCATTCTCACTGGAAATAAGAGACGTCTCCTTATTGTTTTGATTTGCATTTCCCTGATGATTAGTGACATTTAGCATTTTTTCATATGTTTATTGGCCATTTGTCTATCTTCTTTTGAGAAGCTTCTGTTCATGTCTTTTGCCTACTTCAAATGGGGTTATTTTGAAATTTACAGGGCCCAAAATAGATAAAACATTATTAAAAAGAAGTCCAAGCTTGGAAGGCTCACATTTTTCTATTTCAGAATTTACTAAAAGCTACAATAATCAAAGCAGTATAGTATTGACCTAGGAATAGGAATATAGATTAATGGAATATTAATAAAAGTTTACAAATTAAGTTATGTTTTTGTCAATTAATTTGTAGCAAGAGAGGGTAATGACTTTCAGAACTAACTTCCTATCACTAGGCCAAATTTCACAGGTTAAGGACAGAGTCCTCCACAACACTGCCTTCAAGTCAGACACAGGCTGCAAGTTCAGGTATGTGCAGTCACCCTCACTTCTGACTCACTGGCTACAAATGTGAGGTCCAGTACCACCTCAGCTACAATAATTTGCTAGAAAGACTCAAAGAACTCAGGAAAGTGCTATACTTTATTGTAGTAATATGATAAAATAGAGATATCCAAAAGGAGAGATACCTAGAATAAAGTTTGGGAGGGTCCAAAACATGAAGCTCCTGGTGTACACTGCCTTGAAGTCAGGATGCATCACCCTTTCAGCACACTGATGTATAACAATATGCCCAATACATTGTCAGTCAGTGAAGTTCTTCTAAGCTCTGATATCCTGAGTTTTCACTGGAGTTTCTTAACATAGACCTGATTGATAGAGTCATTCATCACATGATTAAACTTAATGTTCAGCACACCTACAATCCCTGGAAGTTGAGTTGATATCATGTGGATCAAAGCACCAACCGTTTAGTCAACAGGCTTGTCTTTCTTGTGTGGTCAGCTCCATCTTGAATCATCTCTGTAGCATAAATTATTAAGATTCACCGTGAATAACAAAGACACTCTTTTTTTTTTAATTTCAGGGTTTTATGAAGGTACAAACATTTTGGTTACTTTTTATGTCTTTGTCTCACCCAAGCAAGGGTTAGAGGCATGCCCTTCCCCTTTACAATGCTCACCGTGTCCTTTAGTTGTGGGTTTACACCCCTCAAGACACTCTTGTCACACAGGAAATTCTAAAGATA
Source organism: Avahi laniger (assembly GCA_963575035.1). NCBI lineage: Eukaryota > Metazoa > Chordata > Mammalia > Primates > Indriidae > Avahi > Avahi laniger. The sequence continues at coordinate 13,174 of CAUYSK010083487.1, read as the reverse complement.
TAAAGCCTATCTCTCAGGATCCAGGGACAAATGCCAGCCAAATGCTTCATTGCAGAGAAAATAACAAGACAAAAATTAACTTAAAATAGTTGATAGAATTATATATAAGAGCTAAAACTGTAGAAACCTTAGAAGAAAAGAAATCATTAAATTTTCATGGCTTTGGATTAAACAAGGATTTCTTAGATATGACACAAAAAGCATGAGTGAAAAAAGAAAACTATATATAAATTGGATTTTATTAAATATTTTCACAATTTTTTTTATATTTTCACAACTTTTGCCTCAAAGAACATTAAGGAAATGAAAGTTTTATCAAAAAGTGCAACATCAGATCCGAGGATGGGAAAAAATATTTGCAAATAATATAGCTCATAAGAAACATTTATCTGGAAACTCCTACAACTCAACAACAAGAACAACAGAGACAAATAATTCAATTAAACAATCAGCAAGGGATCTGAGTAGGTCTTTCTCCAAAGAAAATATACAAATGACCAATAAGTACATGCAAATAAGCTTACATCACTACCCTCAGAGGAACGCATATCAAAACCACATGGAGATATCACCTAGTACCAATTAAGATGGCTGAAAACAAAACAAACAGAAAATAAAAAATGCTGAGGGAGATGTGAAGAAACTGGAGCATTTGAGGTAGGAACGTAATGTGATACAGCCACGGGAAAACAGTCTGAACCTCAAAAGGTCCAACATGCAGTTACATATGATCCAGAAATTCCACTTAGAGGTATGTATTAAAGGGAAATGAAGACACATGTCCAAATGCAAACTTGTATGTGGATGTTCAGAACAGCATTATTTAAAATTTGCCAAAAAGTATAATGTCAATTAATAAATGGATAAACGTAATGTGAAATATTCATATGAGAGAATATAATTAAATTATAAAAAGAAAGGGAATTCTAATACATGATACAACATGAACAAATCTCGAAAAAACTATGCTAAATGAAAGGATCTCAGTGCAAAAGACCATAAAATATCTGATTCCCTTTAAGTGAAATGCTCAGAATGAACAAATCCATGGTGACAAAAAAAAAAAAAAAATTGACTAGTGTTTACCATGAATTGGGAAAGAGGGAAATGGAGGGTAACTGTTTATGATACAAGACGTTTGTGGAGGGTGACGAAATTTTTCAAAAATTAGTTCATTCTAGTGTTTGGATGGGTCTGTTAAAATATTAAAATTACTGAATTGTACAATTTAGTAGGGTAATTTTTAAGTACATGAATTAGTTCATAGAGCTATTAATAAAGCTTTTACAAATATATATATACATATCCACATAAATTCCTATACATACATATTGACATAAATTAAATTAGTTTTGAGTCCAGTAAGTTAAAAAGTTTAAATTCAATTCCCATCAACAAGCTTTAATAAGATGCTTGCAGATAAGAAGTCCTTTTAAATGCATAATCTTATTTTAATATGGTATATATGGCATAATAATCATGTATAGCAATCCTTTATGTATACATCATAGCTGCGTGACAAAGTCAAAGAATTAAAGGGAGATTTTGTTTGCTTTTAAAATATCCTGGAACCTGGCATACTGTTTTTGCTTCAGTTCTTTTGCCTACTTCTTGGCTCTTACTCTCTGCCCTATCTTTTCCCATTACACTAATGTGGCCTTTCATCATTGCTTCTTATTTGACACTAAAATCCTTTCTTCAACGAACACAGGCTTTTGTGTACGATCTGAATAGAGTTACTTTCTTCTGCTTTGCTTTAGCTATTCACCAGAACTGACCTTGAATGTCCCAGAGCTTTTAGAGAGCAAAAATTTTTTCTGTTGGGATTGACTTTATTGTTTTGTTAAATTTCAATACAATTAAATGAGGCTAATACATTTATTTAGTAAAGAATGTTCTTATTTATTTATTTATTTTCTCACTCAAGTGTTCTCTGGATTCTACTACGGTAGATGCACTGTGTGAGCTGGGGACAAGCTAATCCTTAAGGTCTTTGTAATATTAGCAGTGAAGTGTTGTGTAGCTGAATTAGAAGAAGTGACTTGCATTCTTACAGTCCACTCATGAATATGCACACTGATGAAATGGGTTCATATAAAAAATGTTATGGGCCGGGCACGGTGACTCACGCCTGTAATCCTAGCAAGGCCAAGACGGGAGGATCATTTGAGCTCAGGAGTTCGAGACCAGCCTGAGCAAGAGTGAGACTCTGTCTCTACTAAAAATAGAAAGAAATTAGCTGGACAACTAAAAATATGTAGAAAAAATTAGCTGGGCATGATGGCATATGCCTGTAGTCCCAGCTATTCGGGAGGCTGAGGCAGAAGAATTGCTTGATCCCAGGAGTTTTAGGTTACTATGAGCTAAGCTGATGCCACAGCATTGTAGCCCGGGCAACAGAGTGAGATTGTCTCAAAAAAAAAAAAAAAAAAATGACATGTTGTCCATGACAAAAGGAAGCACAAACACGCTGTGAATGAAGAACAAGGAATTTAGTGGGCAAACTGCAAATAAAATATAACATGGGAATTCTCACTTGAACTTTGCTATCTCATTACATTTAGCCTCTTGAATCTGGAATGTTTAAAGGAAAAAGTTTAAAGTAGAGCCCTGTGAATGGAGAAAATCCTGTGATTTATGAATACTGAAAGTATCTGAAAAAAATGAAGACAGTAATTGAATATATTAGAATGAGACATTAGCATTAAGTATTTAAAAACTGACTTACAGATAACAATTAAATATTTGCTAAAAAAATATTGTAAAGGAAGTAAGGTAATCTTGCAGACATAAGTACCACACTATCTTTACAATATATGTCAGTCAGCAAGTTGAGGGAAAGGATCACACAGAATATTTACATTTGGAAATGCAAAGAGTAAGAAAAGACAGTCAACATCTTTGAAGATAGGCCATATGGGGAAGAAGTTTTGACAATAAATGAACTATACATTCTTTGTCCATGGCTACTATGTTTGTCCAACCCTCCTCTTGTTAGTAATATTATAATGAGGAAAAAAACAAATATGTAATTATGTTAGAGGGCAAATGAGGGGAAGCAATACTTGCTTCAGTTATTCTACTCGCTTGAGGGTCTAACTAAAATCTTACCAAGTTAAAATTCAATCAACAAAATGTATATTCTTGAATCCTGAAATATTGTCCATAGATAGATACATTCGACTTATTTTATGATTCTTGTGGACATAAAATTATTTCATTTCTGGGCTTGTTTTTATCTACTTAAGTACCAATGACTATGAAGATCTTTTATTTGTAAAAATGTATCTAATTTCAAAGTGCTTATTGATCCATTGTGTCTATTATCTCTATTGTGTTCACTATTGCTGCAGAAAATATCTGAGTATATGAATTACAAACATATTTGGCAATGTGACTTTTTTATCATTTTGTTTTGGAGGCATAGAATTTAGTCTATTGATAATACTCAAGTATTAGAATATTTCCAAGCGTTGGTGTCAAAACTACTGTCTCATACATGACAAGAATTTGAAATGTATTTATTTTCTGTTCTGAAATACTCACATTCCAAGAGCATCATCGTCCAAAAGAAGAGTTCTCAACGTTTTTGATTCACTTCCATGTAAGTTAGGGTCAAAAGTTATGTAAAATGGTTGTAAAAAGAGATTGATAGACTACTTACCAATCACTTGCTAGCAATTGCTATGCACATACATAAAGAAAATATGAAATATATTTTATGAGCAGAAGCTCTGTTTTAGTGATAGTTCAACATTTATGTGTGGAAACTGTTAGTTTTTCTTATCTTGTAGATGAAATATATAAAATATTTTTATCAGCAAATTTTATATTATATATAAACATTCTAAAAGTTAAGAAAATATGAAAAACAGAAAATATAAAACAATTTTACTGTCACTTCAAGATATTTAATATATATTTGGCTCTAACAATGAATGATTTTCAAGAATTCAAGCCATTTATCAAAAACATCTATTATTTTTAAAGGCCTCAATCCTAGTACAGAAAATATGCATGAAATTAAGCAATAATAATATTTTTATGTAAAAGAGACAGAAGATTGACATGTACAACTGTACTTGTTACTTTTGTTTTATATATGCTACTATTTTCTTCAAATACAGAGATAGTAGTGGTTACATGACATGTTCTTGAATATAAAAAGCACATGTTCAAATCCAGTTTCCACTATTTTCTAGCCTTTGAGCATGTATCAATTAATGTCTTATAGCACCAGTTTCCTTATACAAAAGTTTGGTGTAATAACAGATAACTCATAGATTTCTAAGAGGAGTAACCTATCTTTTTTTATTTCAGCATATTATGGGGGTACAAATGTTTAGGTTACGTATGTTGCCTTTGCCCCCCTCCCCCAAGTCAAAGCTTCAAGCATTTCCATCCCCCAGATGGTGTTCATTGCACTCACTATGTATGTATATGCCCATCGGCCCCTTCCCCTCCTGCTTGACGCCCGATGAATGTTATTCCTATATGTGCACTTAGCTGTTGATCAGTTAAAATCAATTTGATGGTGAGTACATGTGGTGCTTATTTTTTCATTCTTGAGATACTTCACTTACTAGAATGGGTTTCAGCTCTATCCAGGAAAATAAAAGAGGTGCTATATCACCATTGTTTCTTATAGCTGAATAGTACTCCATGATATATATACACTATATTTTATTAATCCACTCATGTATTGATGGACACTTGGGTTGTTTCCACATCTTTGCAATTGTGAATTGTGCTGCTATAAATATTTTAGTGCAGATAAGACATTTTTTGATAGAATATCTTTTGTTCTTTTGGGTAGTTGCCCGGTAATGGGATTGCTGGATCAAATGGTAGATCTATTTGTATCTCTTTGAGGTATCTCCAAATTCTTTCCCACAGAGGTTGCACTAGTTTGCAGTCCCACCAGTAGTGTATGAGTGTTCCTATTTCTCCTCATCCAAGCCAACATTTATTGTTTTGGAACTTTTTGATAAAGGCCATTCTCACTGGAGATAAATGATATCTCATTGTGGTTTTGATTTGCATTTCCTGGATGATTAGAAATGTTGAGCATTTTTTCATATGTTTGTTGGCCATTAGTCTATCTTCTTTTAAAAAGTTTCTGTTCATGTCCTTTGCCCATTTTTTGGTAGGGTTATTTGATTTTTTCTTGCTGATTTTCCTGAGTTCTAAATAGATTCTATTTATCAGCCTTTTATCGGATGTGTAGCCTGTGAGATTTTTTTTTTCCCATTCTGTAGGGTTGTCTGTTTGCTTTCGTGACAATTTCTTTGGCTGTGCAGAAGCTTTTCCATTTGATCAGGTCCCATTTATTTATTTTAGTTGTTGCCTTTGGGGTCTTCTTCATAAATTCTTTGCCTAGGCCAATGTCTATAAGAGTTTTTCCAACATTTTCTTCTAGTATTCTAATAGTTTCACAACTTAGGTTTAAGTCTGTTACCCAGCGTGAGTTGATTTTTGTGAGAGGTGAAAAGTGTGGATCCTGTTTCAGTCTTCTACATGTGACTATTCAATTTTCCCATCACCTATTATTGAATAGGGGTTCTTTATTCCAATGTATGTTTTCTCTGTTTTGTCAAATATCAGATGGCAATATGAGGATGGTTTCATATCTGAATTCTCTCTTCTGATCCATAGATATATGCCTCTGTTTTTGTGCCAGTACCACGCTGTTTTGGTCTCTGTAACCTGTAGTATAGCTTGAAGTTTGGTAAAGCAATGCCGCCTGATTTGTTTTATTTTATTATTTTTTTTATTTCAGAATATTATGGGGTTACAAACGTTTAGGTTACATATATTTCCTTTATCCCGCCCGAGCCAGAGGTACAAGAATGTCCATCTCCCAGACAGTGCGCACTGCACCCATTTGGTGTGAATAAATCTCCCCTCCCCGCACCACTTGTCTGACGCCCACCACCTTCAATGTGCCCAATCTCATCTGATCTTGAAAGCTAAGCAGGGTCGGACCTGGTTGGTACTTGGATGGGAGACCAATTTGTTCTTATTACGTAAGGGTGCATTGGCTATTTGTGGTCTTTTCTGGTTCCATATGAAGTGTAGAGCTATATTTTCTAGATCTGCAAAAAAAAAAATGATGTTGTTATTTTAATGGGGATTGTATTGAATCTGTAAATCACTTTGGGTAGTATAGACATTTTACCAATGTTGATTGTGCCAATCCATGAGCGAAATATGTTTTTCCATCTGTTTACATCCTCTGCAATTTCTTTGCTCAGTGTTTTTCTATATACAGAGAGAAAACATTTGACAAAAATCCAGCACCCTTTTATGATAGAAATGCTTAATGAAATAGGCATAGATGGGACATACATCAAAATTACAAAAGCCATATACAACTAACCCACAGCCAACATCATACTGAGCAAGGAAAAATTTAAAGTATTGTTGCTTAGAACTGGAACCAGACAAGGTTACCCTCTATCACCTCTTCTATTCAACACAGTGCTGGTAATCCTAGCCAGAGCAATCAGACAAGAGAAAAAAATCAAGGGTATTCAAGGTGGGAAAGAGGAGGTCAAACTATGACTCTTTGGTAATGATATGATATTATACATAGAAAATCCCAAAGATCTAAACAAGAGACTCCTGGAATTGATAAATAAATTCATCAAAGTCTCAGATTACAAAATCAATGTATACAAATCAGTAGTTTTCATATATGCCAACAACAATCAAGCTGAGAATCAAATCAAGGATGCAATAACTTTCCTAATAGCAACAAAGAAAATAAAATATTTAGGATTATATTTAACTAAGGAGGTGAAAGACCTCTATAGGGAGAACTAAGAACTTTGCATTCTTAATTGACATTTTTTCTGAGAAAGGATTTGCACTGCTACCAATGTAAGTGGGAAAGTATCTTAGTCCATTCATGCTGCTATATCAAAATACTATTATGTGGGAAGCCTATAAATTACATAAATTAATTTCTTACGTTTTTAGAGGCTGGAAAATCCACAATAAAGTTGCCAGCAGACTGGATTTTTGGGAAGGTCTCACTCTCTGGTTCATGCATGGCACCTCCCCACTGTGTCTTCACAGGAAGAGAGGGACAAACAAGCTCCCTTAGGCCTCTTTTTTATGATCACTTATCCCACTCACGAAGGTTCTGCTTTCATGACCCAGCCACCTTCCACAATCCTAATTTATTAATATCTTCATACTGAGGATTATATTTCAACATATGAATTCTGGAAGTGGGGAACAAATATTCAAACCATAGCAGAAAGGAAATATTAATGTAAAATTATATGGCTATACCATATTGCCTATAAACTTCAAAGCAGAGGTGCTATTAAAAAGTAGACTTGGTTAATGGAAATTCATCTTATTTAAAATAGATGGACAAATAAGTAACAGATTTTAACTCAATTAAAGTAATATACCCCTAAAACTGACTATGAGAAGAAGCGAATTAGAGACTTATTGGAAGATAGAAATAAGAGTTTGCCAAAAACACAAATAGACAATTTTATTTTTTTCCCACCTCACAGAAATTTTATTTTGCCAGTTCCAGTAGTATCCACCTTGGCTTTAAATTTACACATTCCCAAGGAAGTTGTCATCTGTCAAGAACTGCTAAATATCCTAGATTTCTACTCTAATTTTAGCTTATTATTCTATAGCTAATGACTTAACTGCTACAGTTTTATAGATGCAGGCAGAAGACATGAGATTCCTGAGTCTAAGATAAAGTACAGTTTATTTACCATATTTTAGGCAGTAAACAGAATATCAACATTAATTTGGACCAGTTGTTCAAGCTCTAATTTTCACATGGGAACAAAAAGAGGGCCAGTTGACAAATGCACATATAGTGGCTTGAGTCATAGGAAATAAACTTAAGGTTAGGGAACGCTAATCTTTGATAATGAGTGGCAAGTAAATCTAACTTTTTCCCTAGAAGAGATACTAAACAAAACTTCGTCCATTACTTTACAGGAGACACTATCTCCAATTTTAATATCCATCTACTATCAAGAGCAACCTTAAGAATTTGGCCCAGAATAAATGGTTACCAATGTTTCTACTCTCAAGAAGTGCACTTAAGATTGGAAATATAAATAAACAGCATTGTGTCATTCTAAGTAGGGTGTGGAGAGGTAGGAAGTGTTACTTTACGACACCTAGAAGCCTGTGGATATAAAAACCTGTTCTGTGTATCTGGAATATGGTTATATTCACAAACCAGACACAATATAAAAATAGCCAGGCAATGGCTTCTAGTCACAGCCCTCATGATTCGGAATATATAGTACATGGGAAAAGCTTATTTCTGTGGTAAAACAATAGAAAGTGATACTATAATTGTAACTGATTTGTGGTGCATCAAACATAAATTTAATCTCTCTCATACAGCTATATCATGTAACAAAGGGTAGCAGTCTCATTGCTAGAATTAAGTAAAAATGAACTTCTTATAACAATGATTCCCAGGATAAAAAATACATTTTGGAAGATAGGGTGAAGCAAACTTTAGATAATGCCTATGGAAAACAAGGGGATATAAGGAGGTGTGTTTAGCTTTACATAAGATATACATTTTAATATATATTTATATTTACACACCTCAACATATACAAAATGATTAAAATAATTGATGGAGAAAGAGTAAGAAATCTTGAATATATTTTCCAAAATCAACAATAAATAATAGTTTTTCTTAGGAGATATTTAATTCCTTTGTATTTTGGACAGATTAAATATACCTGGGAAATATAGCATATTTGTAGTTATACAAAGGATTTAAATTGATAAATTCCATTCCAAAAAAAAAAGTCAACAGATACAAGTAAAGGATAAAAGTATATAGCTACAGTATCATTTGCTCTTTTGGGTAGATAACCCGCATATTTTATGATTAACCTCTCTTTAGAAAATAAAAGACAGTACAAATATAACAATTAAGTTCAGGGTAGTTGCAAAGGTTTCAGGTACTGAATGATGTTTTCAGTTATTGTTATTGGATCGAAGTGCTTCCTATTATTAAATAACACTATGAATTTTCTTTTATCTCACTTTTTTTTTTTTTGAGACAGAGTCTTGCTCTGTTGCCGGGACTAGACTGCCATGGCGTCAGCCCAGCTCACAGCAACCTCAAACTCCTGGGCTCAAATGATCCTTCTGCCTCAGCCTCCCGAGTAGCTGGGACTACAGGCATGCGCCACCATGCACAGCTAATTTTTTATATATATGTATTTTTAGTTGTCCATATCATATCTTTCTATTTTTTTAGTAGAGACAGGGTCTCACTCTTGCTCAGGCTGGTCTCGAACTCCTGACCTTGAGCGATCCACCTGCCTCGGCCTCCCAGAGTGCTAGGATTATAGGTATGAGCCACTGCGCCCAGCCTCACTTTCTTTTTAACAAATGATGAATGTAAGATGGGAACAGATATTCATTGTTAAAAACTGGAAAAGTACAGAATGGTGTGCAGCAATAGGCTTCAGGATTTTCTGTGTGTAAGAATGAGAAGCATTCTAGGGAAGCTCCTGGAAACATGGTCCATGGACCAGCAACATCAGTATTATCTGAGAGTCTATCACAACTGCAGATTTTAAGGTGTCACCGCAGATACTGAATCTGTATTTTAAAGAGAGGACTAGAGTGTTCCTATGCGTGTTAAAATTCAAGATGTGGTATGATTTCATTTATATAAAAGGTCCAGAAAAGGCAATCAGCAGAGGTAAATAGTGAACTAGTAATTGCCTGGGGCAGGGGCTGGGAATGGGGATTAACGATAAAAAGACATGAGGGATTTTATTGGGCTGATGGAAATACTCTAAAACTGATTTATTAAGTTATACAATTTCTAAAAATCATTGAATTATTAATATATACTTGAAATAGGTGAACTGTATGATATATAAAATATGCCTCAATAAATTTGGGGGAAAATCAAAATACATTTGGCAAAATGCAGATTCCTGGGTCCTATCCTAGAGTCCCATGTGATTTCATCTAGTTTCTTTATGGACTTCCAATAGAGAAACATTGATAAAGTAAACAACCTACCCAAAAAACCCCACCCCAATCTTCACTTTAACCTGTCTCTTTTTCTTCTTCCTCTTCTTCCTCCTTCACATGTCTTGAAGAATTCCAGTATCCATACATGTAGCTCTATACTTTGTTTGATTGCTGTGTATTATCCCATAGTATTTTGATACCCTTTCACTATATCCACACTAGCGAAGTTTTATTTTTTCAGTATTACAATATGGAAGTTATAATTTTTATTTATACTTGCTTCTATGTACATGTGCAAATATTTATTTAGAATAAGTATATAGAAGTGGAAATTGAATCTACCCGTATGCAACCTTTGAACCTCGACTCTCCTGATCATCTATTGCCATGTCCTAACTCACCATTCATGGGCTAATTACTCCAAAATCTATATCACCAATTCAGTTTTGTCTTCTTAGTTTCCAATAAGTATATCCAATTCTGTAAATACATGCCAGACAGGCACCTAAAGGTGAACATATTAACTGAACTCATTTTCTTCCTGTCAAAACTTACCCCTCTTCATTTATGTCTCATTTACTTCGAGTGCTAAAACCAGAATCTTGGAAGGAAACCAAAGCGACTCTGCTCTCCTCTGTCCTTTACCTCCTAATGAGCTGCAAGTCAAATACAAATCACCTACATGACTTTGCTAAAGTCTCTTTGCTATCCTTGTTCCTACTTCACTCTCTTAGTTTGGCTTTTTGTAATGTTTTTGTTCTGTATGATTGCAACAGCCTCCTAATTATGTACCCAAATTTATCTTGTCACATTTTAGCTTGTTTAAAAATTACTTTTACCTTTAGTATCTTACTAGAATGAAAATTCACTGGAGACACTTCTGTGCTTGAAAGCCTCAGTGGCTCACTGGACTTTGGGTATACATACCTCTTGGTCTTTCTGCTGCATCATTTCAGCGTCCTGTCTTATAACTTTCCTTCTCACATCTTCCTAGTCTACCTTCTCTAGCCATGATCATCAACTTGCATGTAATGTGTTGTACACTGTAAAATATTTGCTCATGTTATTCCTTCCACTTCATGGTAACCTCCCTCACCTCCTTCACTGATATTCACTTGGCTAACTCTTATTAATACTACAGGGCTCAGTCCAGTGTAATTACTCTAGAAAATTCATAGTTTCTTGTGTTTATAGCTATTTTAAAATGTATCATATGCATTTTTTTCTTCTTTTACTTGTCTCTCTCCTCATTCCCCTCTGTGCATCTTGAACTAGTCATGAAATCTTGCTGAGTTTTCACGTCTAAAATAATTATCTGGTACCTAGCAGATACTAAATAAATGATTGTTTAAATATGTGGATGAATAAGTGAACCAATAATTGGGAAGAATAGGCAGTAACCTAGAATTGAGAAATGAAAACATGATTTAGGAAGAAAGGAGACTAACATTGGGGGTGCCAAGTTTTATTGACTCTTTCATGAAAGAAGTGTCAGACACATTTAATATAAAGAAATATGAAATAATAAAATTATGCTCTAGGAAAACTCAAATAAAATCTGAGTTTTAGTAGGTAAACCATATGAGCAATGTAACTTGAAAAATAATATTTAGAAATAATATATTTTATTGTATTTTTTGTCCAAATATCAGAATAAAATTAAATGAGAATTAAGCTTTCAGAAAAATTTCCAATATCCCTGGACTTGCATTTTTAAATAAAAATTTATACACTCAATATTTTCTTATAAAATTAGCAAGTAGTTTTAGATAAAAGTTTCTATTGGTGTGAGGATTTGCCAAAGTTTGCTCATTATGATATTGAAAGTGTTATCGAATACATTGATACTGTTAGTATTGGAATGTCATATAGATTTTTTGGGAGGGTTTTTCATGACACACCTGGTTTTATTGTTAACTATTTTTTATTGACTGATTTAACCACACTAATTGCAATAAACTGCATTATAATGACATTCCATTGCTTGATAATTTAATTGAATGTGATTTCATATATTCCCTAGGTTTGTTATATTAATAAAAGTCTTAACATAGAATTAGAGAACTTGAGTGCTTTAAGCCAAAATCTCTGCATTCAACTTAAAGTGATTGGCGTAGCACTGTTATAATACTTTTTTTTTATTTCAGCATATTATGGGGGTACAGATGTTTAGGTTACGTATGTTGTCCTAGCCCCACCCCCAAGTCCGAGATTCAAGCGTGTCCATCCCCTGGGTGGTACGCATCACTCTCATTGTTTGTGCATATGCTCTTCCCCTCCCCCCCAACACCCAATAACTGTTGTTCTTATATGTGTAATTAAGTGTTGATCAGTTAATACCAATTTGATGGTGAGTACATGTGGTGCTTGTTTTTCCATTCTTGGGATACTTCACTTTGAAGGATGGGCTCCAGCTCTATCCAGGATAATACAAGAGGTGCTATATCACCATTGTTTTTGGTGGCTGAGTAGAACTCCGTGGTATATACCACATTTTATTAATCCACTCATGTATTGATGGGCACTTGGGTTGTTTCCACATTTTTTCAATTGTGAATTGTGCTGCTATAAACATCCTAGTGCAGATGTCTTTTTTATGGAATGTCTTTTGTTCTTTTGGGTAGATGCCCAGTAATGGGATTGCTGAATCAAATGGTAGTTCTACTTGTATCTCTTTGAAGTATCTCCATATTGCTTTGCAGTCCCAACAGCAGTGTACTAGTGTTCCTATCTCTCCGCATCCACGCCAACATTTATTGTTTTGGGACTTTTTGATAAAGGCCAGTCTCACTGGAGATAAGTGATATCTCATTGTGGTTTTGATTTGCATTTCCCTGATGATTAGAGATATAGAGCATTTTTTCATATGTTTGTTAGCCATTACTTATCTTCTTTTGAAAAGTTTCTGTTCATGTCCTTTGCCCGCTTTTTGATAAGGTTGTTTGATTTTTTTCTTGCTGCCAATCAGCTTTTCTAACGCTCCAAGAAATATGGGCATTGTGATCTCATAAGTTTGAGAAGTGCCAATATACCTTCTTTTATTCCTGGAGAATCACAATGAACATAGTATGTTACAGACTCTAGAAATCTCAGAGATTCTAAGGTTTCTAATGGTTAGTGCTTTGGTGTGGTCTGAGAATGTCCCCCAAAATTCATGTGTTGGGAACTT
>CAUYSK010083485.1:0-15019 GCA_963575035.1 Avahi laniger | reverse complement strand
AGTCCCAGCTACTTGGGAGGCTGAGACAGTAGGATTGCTTGAGTCCAGGAGTTTGAGGTTGCTGTGAGCTAGGCTGACGCCACGGCACTCGCTCCAGGCAAGAGAGTGAGACTCTGTCTCAAAAAAAAAAAAAAAAAAGAAGAAGAAGTCAACGAAATACCTGACCAATGTTCCTCAAAACTGTTCAGGTCATCAAAGAACAGGAAAAGCTGAGGAATTTTCACTACCCAGAGGAATCTTATGATGACTTATGTAATGAAGACTTACATGTGAAGATTCATGATGACTAAATGTAATGTAGGATCTTGGAACAGAAAAAAAAATTAGGTCAAAATAAAAGAAATCCGAATAAAGTATAGACTTTAGTTGATGACAGTGTGTATGTATCGGGATTGTTTCATTGTAGCAAATATACAATAATGTAAGATGTTAAAGGGGAAGCAGGTACACGGGAACTCTGTACTATGTTTTCGGTTTATCTGTAAATCTATAACTGTTCTTAAAAGTTTTTTTAAAAGAAGGGACTGCATTCTTAAAAGACATCAAATGTTTTATTTTGGGCGGGTTTTTTTGGTTTCATTTTTTTGTTGTTTTTTAGGGTTTTTGTTGTTTGAGACATGGTTCGCCCCAGGTAGAGTGCAGTGGTGTCACCATAGCTCACTGCAGCCTCCAACTCCTGGGCCCAAGCGATCCTTCTGCCTCAGCCTCCCGAGTAGCTGGGACTACAGCCATGTGCCACCATGCCCGGCTAATTTTTTCTGTATATTTTTAGCTGTCCAATTAATTTCTTTCTATTTTGGGTAGAGACAGGGTCTCGCTCTTGCTCAGGCTGGTCTCGAACTCCTGAGCTCAAACAATCCACCCACCTCGGCCTCCCAGAGTGCTAGGATCATAGGCGTGAGCCACTGCGCCTGGCCGAGCTAAGTTTTTTTGAGGGAACTTCAGGGGCAATATCTTAAAATGTCTTTATACTACCATTAGAATTGGTTGATAATTTGGCTGGGTGTAGATTTTGTTAAATAGCTTTATTGAAGTAAAATTCGACAAAGTTAAACTACACATATTTTAAAGTGTACAATTTGATGAGTTTCGACATAAGTATACACTCATGAAACTATCATCACAATCTAGACAATGAACCTATCTATTATCTCCAAAAATTTCTTCACGCTCCTTTTAACTCCTCCCACCCTGACCCCCACCTCATCCCCAGGTAATTACTGTTCTGCTTTCTGTATTTATACAATAGTTTGCATTTTCTGGAATTCTGTGTAAAAGTCATATTAAGACTTTCTGCTTGGCTTCTACTCATAATTATTTTCAAGGTTTATCCATGTTGTGTGTATTAATAATTCATTCCTTTTTATTGCTGAGTAGCAAAATCATTATGTGGATATACCACAATTTGTTTATTCGATCACTTGTTAATGGACATTTAGGTTGTTTCCAGTTTGGGGTTATGACCATTTATTTTATATGTATATATATGTCTTTGGGTGAACATATGCTTTCATTTCTCTTAGTTACATACCTAGGAGTGAAATGGGCGGTAAGTGGTATATGTTTAGCTTTTTAAGAAACTGCCTGTTTTCCAAAGCACTTGTACCATTTTACATTCCCATCTACAATGTATGAGAGTTCCATTTGCCACACTGACTATAGAGTTTTTTGTAATTTTAGCCATTCTGACACATGCGTAACAACAGTATCTCATGGTTTTAATTTGCATTTGTCCAATGAAGTTAAGCATCTTTTCATGTCTTTTATTTGCCGTCTGTATATCTTCTTTGAATTGTCTGTTGAGATCTTTTGTGTGGTTTTTTTTTTTTTTTTGATTGAGTTGCTTCAGTCATCGAGGGTTTTGGGGTTTTTTTTGTTTTGTTTTTTTTTTTGAGAGAGCTTCACTCTGTAGCCCTGGCTAGAGTGCAGTGGCGTTATTGAGTTTTGATACTTCTTTTTGTATTCTAGATACAAATCCTTTATCAGATAGACAATTTGCAAATATTTTCTCCTAGTCTGTGCTTGTCTTACTCTCTTACATTGTCTTTCAAAGAGCAGTTCTTATTTTGATACCTAGTTTATCAGATTTTTCTTTTATGGTTCATCTTTTTGATATTATAGCTTAAAACTTTTTGCTTAACCCAAGGTCATGAGTTTTTTTGAGAAGTTTTATAGTTGTAACTCTTAGATCCATTTCTAGTTAATTTTTGTATGTGATGTGAGGTATAGATCTAAGGGTTTTTTTGTTTTTTGTTTTTGACATATGAATAGCTCATTGTTTCAGCACCATTTGTTCAAAGACTACTTGATTACTGTAGCTTTGTAATATATCTTGGAGTGAGGAAGCCTAAATCTTTGAATTTTCTTCTTTTGCAATCTTTTCTGGTTATTCTAGATCCTTTGCAATTTCATGTGAGATTTTAGAATCAGCTTATCAATTTTTTTACCAAAAAAATCTGCTGTGATTTTCATTGGATTGTGTTAAATCTTTAAATCAATTTGGAAAGGATTGTCATTTTAACAATATTAATTTTCCTGATCCATGAACATGGTACATTTCCCAATTTGTTTAGTTCTTTCTTTAAGCAACATTTATGGTATCGTAAATAGTGTTTTTAAATTTTAATTTCTGGTTGTTTGTTACCAGTGTATAGAAATGCAACTGATTTTTATATATTAATATTCTATACTCCAGCCTTGCTAAACTCACTTATTAGCCCAAATAGCTTTTCATAGGTATCATCAGATTTTCTACATAGACAATTATATAGAATTTCTGGGAATAAAGATGTATTTACTCTTTCCTTTCCAGTTTAGAGTCCTTTATTTCTTTTTCTTGCCTTATTACAATGGTTAGCACCTCTGGTACAGTGTTGAACAAAAGTGCCCAAAGCGGACATACTTACCTTGTTCCCAGTCTTAGGGGGAAAGTATACAGCCTTTCACCGTTAAGTATCATGCTAGCTTTAGAATTTTCCTAAATGCCTTGTATCAGGTGAGAAAGTTTACTTTTCCTGGTTTACTGAGGATTTTATCAGGAATCGATGTTGAATTTTGTCAAATGCATTTTCTGCATCTCTCGAAGTGATCATGTGGCTTTTCTTTCTTTAGTCCGTTAATAAGGTGAATTTATTGATTTTCAAATGTTGAATTAGTTTTGCATTCCTGGAAGAAACCCACTTGGTCATGCTATATTATTTTGTTTATATATTCTTAGGTTCATTTTTCTAAAATTTTCTTAAAAATGTTTGCATCCTGTATTCATAAAGGATATTGTTCTGTAGTTTTCTTATAATGACTTTATCTGGTTTGGGGATCAAAGTAATGCTGGGCATAATAGGAGGAGTTGGAAACTGTTCCATCCTCTTTAGTTTTTTGGAAAAGTCAGTGTAGAATCAGTAATACAGTATTATTCAGATATCTCTTTCTTTATGAATGACATTTGAGTTTGTATCTCTCAAAGAATGTGTCCATTTCATCCAAGTTGTCAAATTTATTGCATGAGGTGCTTGGTAATATTCTTATTGTCCTTTTTTTTTGGCGGGGGACAGAGTCTCACTGTGCTGCCCGGGCTAGAGTGCTGTGGCGTCAGCCTAGCTCACAGCAACCTCAGACTCCTGGGCTCAAGTGATCCTTCTGCCTCATCCTCCCGAGTAGCTGGGACTACAGGCATGTGCCACCATGCCCGGCTAATTTTTTTTTTCTGTGTATTTTTAGTTGTCCGATTAATTTCTTTGTATTTTTAGTAGAGACGTGGTCTCGCTCTTGCTCAGGCTGGTCTCGAACTCCTGAGCTCAAACAATCCACCCACCTCGGCCTCCCAGAGTGCTAGGAGTACAGGCGTGAGCCACCGCGCCTGGCCGAAACATCTTCTTAATAGCTGTGTTCCTTGGGTTATTCTCTGCCCTTTTTGCCCTTAGTAACTCACACAAGACAAAACTCTGATGTTCCCGTTTGAAAGAGAATTGAATGGGATGTCTATCCAGCCTGTTGTGGTGAAGGTTTTTTGATTTTATTTAATGTTTTTTGTCAACTAAAGAAATGCTGTTTTAGGCTGGGCATGGTGGCTCACACCTGTAATCCTAGCACTCTGGGAGGCCAACGTGGGAGGATCACTTGAGCTCAGGAGTTCGAGACCAGCCTCAATAAGAGTGAGACCCTGTCACTACTAAAAAGAGAAAGAAATTAGCTGGGCAACTAAAAATATACAAAAATAAATTAGTCGGGCATCGTGACACGTGCCTGTAGTCCCAGCTACTCGGGAGACTGAAGCACGAGGATCACTTAAACCCAGGAGTTGGAGGTTGCTGTGAGCTGGACATGATGCCACAGCACTCTAGTCCGGGTGACAGAGCGAGACTCTGTCTCAAAAAAAAAAAGAAATGCTGTTTAGAAATGAAACTTGAAGTGTAAGTTTTAAGAAAAAAGGTGATGGCTTAAGTCTGGGCAGAAACATAAATTGTTTAAAGATACCATATCCTCAAATTATAGTTTGAGTAGTTTACAGTTTAGTGTTTTAAGTCTGGGCATCAATAATGTGCCATGTCCACAGATCAGTTTTACGTCCTGGCTGGGGCTGTTTATAGGTGGGAGAAGCTGACAGCTTGATCCTGCAGTTCCAGAGCTGGCGAACGCCGGCCCGTGGCCCAGTCTGTCCTGCTGCCTGCCAGCTAGAGATGGTTGTCATGCTTGTAAATAGTTTGGGGGTGGGGGGAGTCAAAACAAGGATAATAAGTGAAAATTATATGAAATTAAAATTTTAGTAACCATAAGAAGTTTTACTGGAACACAGCCACACGCATTTATTACGTATTAGCTATGGCTGCTTTCACAGAAAAAATAGCAGAATATTGTTATAATCTGGATGTGCGGGTGTGTTTCTAACCAAGACAAAATTCAGAAGCCATAAAGGATGGGACTGACAGATTTCATCTTATAAAACTCCAAACCTTCTGAATAAAGGGAAATACCGTAAAACACTTAGAAGCCAAATTGGAGGGAGATTGAGAAGCGTTAGCCATGAAACCCAAGAGTTCTACCTGCCGGTCATAGATACTGCCTCCTGGACCCACCCTTTTTTCTCTTTTGTCACAGAAAAGAGCAGTAAAAACTTCTGGGGCGTCATGTCCCAAGTCAACAGTTATGTTTTTGGGGAAGGGTGTGTCCATTCTCTGCACCCAGCTAGTAATGGCTAGAGGTGCACCCAGCTAGTTAGGCAAGGAGTCTGCATGCTTTATTTGGAATATATACCCTCCCGTCTACTTCCAGAAATACTCAAATATAGCATCAATGCCACATTGATGGAACAAAACAGAACAGTGACAATTTTACTGAAGCTATGAACTCTGATTCGTCACTAAAACAGAGTAACTTACTGCATGAGGTAGGGTGGCCCACTTGTCCCAGGTTTGCCTGGGCTTGTCCTTGTTTTAGTGGTGAAAGCCCCACATCCCAGGAACCCCCACCTTCTCTCTCAGGCCCCAGCAAACTGGGAGGTTGGTCACCCTGGCATGAGAACAATCTATCTGCCTCTAAGGTGGTGGCTGTTTTCTTGTCGGGGGTTATGGATCCCCTCGAGAATCTAAGGAAGGCTATGAATTCTTTCCCTGCAAAAATATACAAACTCATAGGTTCATAAAATTTTGCTCTAAGATTTCAGATAGCTAAAAGGTCTCTTTAAAAAAAGATTGATATTTAAAGATACTTTAAGATACTCTTTTTCTTGGAACTAAACCCAAAAAGAAATTCATTACGAGGTCCTCTTAATAAAGTGTGACGGTGTAGACAGTATCTTCAATTCTTATGCAAACTCCGCTCCAGAGAGCATCCTCCAGAGACCTTTGTAAGGCAGAGAACACTTAAATCAGTGTCCCAGAAGCTGAGAGGCTGTTGTCCAGCCACTGGGATTTCTGGGATGTTTAAATTTTATATTGAAAGAGAACTGGGAGAATCTGAACGCAGTTAACCTGTTCACTAGACTGTCTTTCTCATAACATTTATAAAATCTGTTTGGTACCTTCCTTGCTCCATACATACCACTAATTCTTTATGTATGTTGTCTTTAATTCTCACGACAGCCTAGCAAGGTAGGTTTTATTAACGTTATTTTCTTATATACGAGGGAACGAAGGTTAAGAGTGTTAGGTAACTTGCCAGAGGTCATCAGCAACGGGATTCTCTCCCCAGATTCAAACCCGTGATTTTTCCATTACCAGTGGGTCTCACAGTTGTGTTCAAGGACCATCTGTTAAAAGTGCAGCGCCAGGGTCCTACCACAGACCCACTGAATCAGAATCTCTGTGGGTGGGAAAGAAATTCTATATGTTAAAAAAGATTCTCAAGGGAATCTTGTTCGCATGGGTGCAGACTCCTTAATGCCAGCTGCCATTGACACACACTGAATATTTATATCCTATTTACAGCCCGATCCTTTGGCAACTACAGATTTTTTGTGTTGACATGAGAACAAATTACTTGAGCTACGGGGAGCCTGGGAAGCAATGTTGAGGCACTATTGTGGGCTACCAGCGTACACACCCCCTTTACTTTAGTAATCTAACCTGTGGGCTGAAGTTCTCTAAGAATGACACCATAGAATAGTTCTCCTGTCCCTAGGCTGCACTCTGTAATCACCCGGGAGGTGTTACAATACTGCTGTCTGGGGTCCAACCCACAGGAATTCTGATTTAATTGGTTTGGTTTCAGGAGTTTTTAAACCCTCCCAGGTGGTTCTGACATGTAGTCAAGTTAGAGAGCTGCAGTGCTAAGTACTTTAAAATTGTTCCTGTAGACCAGTGGTCCCCAATCTTTTTGGCACCAGGGACCAGTTTCATGGAAGACAATTTTTCCACGGACGGGGGGAGGGGAGGTGGAGGTGGGGTGTCATGGGGGTGGTGCAGAGCTCAGGCAGTGATGCCAGGCCGGCCGGTTTCCTAACAGGCTGAGGACTGGTAAGGGGCCGCAGCCTAGAGCTTTGCTGGGGAGGAGAGGGGGGCGTGGGGGCTGCAGTTGTAGCCTATTACTAAAATGTTCCTTCTGATAAAAGAGTGAAACCTTTAAAGCAGCAGCATCAGGACCACCTGGGAACTCTTAGCAATGCAAACTCTCTGGCCCCACCCCAACCCACTAATCAGAAACAGTAGGGTGGGGCCCAGCAATCTGCTTAAACAAGCTCCACAGGGGCTTCCATGCACAGGTGAGTTTGAGAACCACCACTTTAAAGAGAGATGTGACGCAAAGCAAACTAAAAAAGAACAGAGTCATGGTTTGTTATTAGGTGTTATCTGTTCAAAAGATTGCTTGATTCACAATCAATTTGAGAAGATATTTTGTCCTGTTTGGGCACAGCCTCGGGTTCTTGGCTCCATGGAGTTCCAAAGGTAACAGGGCTTAACCCCCTGTTTTCCTAAGTGTTTTTCAGGCCCCTCCTTGAATGGGTTGTTTTGCACAAAGGGAGAGGCATTATTTGCCTTCCTGTCACTTCTCTGTTGACTATTCCTGGTCCACCAGTGGCTGCTGACATCGACCCTGCCCAGTCAGAGGCTCTACAGCTAAAATTTGCTACAACCTTGAAATGCTGTTTTGCTGCAGAAGAAAGAAGAGGGTTTGGTTCTTGACTTCCTAAAACATTCCTGCTGTTATCCATTTGCTAAACCACAGGCATTAGTCTCCTGTTGCCTCTAGGAAGAACACCTGTGTTGATTCCAATGCCTGAAGTCAGTTAACCCCTTTCCTGCTCCATCGATGCAAACTAGCTGAATATAATCCAGTGACAAGGCCTCAGTATTTGTCAACCCACCTCGGACAAATACATGGCTCTGGGATCCGGGTGGCTCCTAACAGACCAGGCTTTTTTCCCTACGAAATGTTCACAGAGAAGATGCAGTGTCCTCGATTTTTTTTAACCACATCTGTATGTGGTTAAAACTTCCATGATGCAAAACACTTGGTTCTGAAGCAATGATTAACCATTATCTCCTGGTTACTTTTAGCGCATAAGGAAGTGATTTCCCTGCTCAAAGATAAAAAGGGAGAGACTTATGGGGTGAGTCTGCACGTAGCTTTTTTGTGTCTCCCTTGAAAGCTGAGTTTTATCTCTCGAGTGTTTGGAGATGTTTCTTAAATGTGTTTTCCCGCTCGGCTAAACTGGACTGGTCATTTTCACTTCTAATCCTATGGTGGGACATTTGATAAACCATAAAACTAACGCTACATGAGATGGCGTATGCTTTGGAAAACATTTTCATCCGCTTTTGAAATTACACCGCGCCACCCAGCCTCGAGGTCCAAGGCTCTGCGCGCTGCTCCCATCGTGTTAACTTCAAGCGCTCAGTGCAAGAAGAACTGGCACCGTGCAGGGACTCGACTTTGGCAGTCAGGTGTGTAGCATTGCTCCTGTGTCCCCTCTTTACTTTCGGGCAGGGTAGGGGTCGGTCCTTCCACCTGCTCACAATCCTACATCTGTTCCTCCGGACAGCTGGCCTGCCATTGCCGCCTGAGGCAGCCGCGCCGGGACAGTCCCTGGGGAGAATCGGCCACATTGATGCCAATCAGAGACTGACATTTCTGGAGCAAAGGTGTGGACCGCACCAGGGGGAAAGGAGAATTTGTGTCCAAGCTGAGCACAGAGCCACTGAGGACGCCGTTTCACCCTAGGGCTCATCCTGGGCTGCCTGACAAACTCATTAAAATGGCCCCAGGGATGGTTTCCCAGACTCGGTACAGGAAGCTCAGTAAAATTTGAGTGTAAGATAAACAATGACCGATTTGTCAGGATAAGTATCCGAATATTTCCTTGGACATACTTAGACTAATGACCCAATTGTTGTTTATTTGGATTTGGAATTTCACTGGGCATTCTGCATTTTTATTTGCTAACTCTGGCAGCCCTACCTAAGAGGTGGACTACAGGAAAAGTGCACGACACAGACTGTGACCCTGCTGGGGCTACACACAGGTCCCCCAGAGCCAGTTTTTACAGGAAGAGAAGCGCACACTCACCGTATCGGCACCTGTACTGGCAGACTCCGTTCTTCCCTCCCAGAAGCTCCAGAAAAGAGTCAAAGTAGCCGTTCATGGATTCGAAGCTGCCCCGGATGTGCCGAAGGCCCCAGTCGGAATAGGACTCCTCAGCCTCGGGGCTGGCGCCACTCTGAGCCAGGCCACTGCCCAGGCTGAGCCACAAAATCAAGAAGCCAGTGGCCAGCTTCATCCTGCGGCCAGGTAGGGAGAGTTCTCTCCTAAACCCCAGCCGGTTCCCAGGAAGTCCAGGTAAAAACACCCCCCAGACCAGATGTCAGGCAGGACTGGGAAAGGGATTATCTGGAACATTCAATCTGTGTTCCCTAGAGGTGGACTTTAAACATAGCTATGGAGGTGGGGATGAGGTCAGGGCAATTAGAACGAGGGCAAAGTTTAGGCAGTGGGAGGGCCTGTCTCAGGGATGGCCATGGAGAGGGAGCACTTCAGACTGGGTTCCACGGTCCTGGAGGAAGGAAATGCTGGCCAACTTCTAGGACGCGGGCAGCAGTCGGAATTCTGCCACTCACCAGCTTGTTAACCTATTGATCAGTTTCAAGTGTGGCTCTGCAGGGCCAGCGTCTTGACACAGCTTGTGCCAAGGTCCTAGCCACACCCTTCAGCCAGTCACCTACGCACAGTCTCTAGGGAGAGTCAGGAGGATGTGTAAAAGGCTCGGGAAATGATGGGATCGACGGTGTCGCTCTTACAGGATGCTGTCAGAGAGAGTATGCTCTGAGCTGTGTTAAACTCAAATCTCAGACCCTGGCTTCTGCTTTGTCCCTGTTTGGCTCCCAGACCCATAAAGGCTGTAATCTGGCAGGGCTCCTGCATGCAGCCATCTGGGTGCCGGGGCATTTCTGCTGCTATTTACAGCAGTGTCTTTGTTTACACTCAGCAGGGCTGGATCAGAAGATAAGATCTGCAGATGGTCCAAGGACGGCTCTGGGGCACTCAGCTCTTCTCGTGTTGTTTTTCCTTTGAGGGGGTTTATCAAACAGCCTCTTTGAGATTTTAGGCTTTTAAGATTGTTGGAGTCTAGTGTTTGGCATCACTTTTAGTTTATACTTTGCTTTCAGTCATGTGAAGAAATACCATCTATAAAATCAATAGTCTAGAAAAATGATACCTTTATGGACCAAATGAATCATTTAAGCTTCTTTTTCAAATGGTTGGAAAGCCTTATGGAAAATAATGAATTAGATGAATTAAATTTCTTCATTTCAGGTAAGAAATGTATTTGGCTAACAACTCAGACTCCAAGAATGGTAGTGGTTAAAAATTATTCTTATTAGCCTGGGCAACATAGTGAGACCCTGTCTCTAAAAAAAATTAAAATAAATTAGCTAAGGGTAGTAGCTCACACCTATAGTCCCAGCTACTTGGGAGGCTGAGGTAGAAGAATAACTGGAGGCCAGGAGTTTGAAAACAGCCTGGGCAACATAGCGAGACCCTGATTCTTAAAATATTCATATTAACAACAATGCCACCCAATATTTCAAAGCACTTATACTTTTTCAAATCATTTTCATAGAGATACACACAAATATTCACATCAATTCTATGAAGCAGGGCAAATATCATTCCCATTTGAGAGGTGGAAAAACTGAGACAGAGGTTAAATGACTTGGTTGAAAGCTGGACAGGCTATCCATGGTAAAGCTGGGACCAGGGCCAGCTACACAGTTTGTGAGGCCCAATCAGAACAAAAATGCAGAGCTCCTTTTCAAAAAGCAGGGAAAAAATGCCATTACGATAATACAAAGCTTTTAAAAAATGTTTTATTGTTTGTAAAAGATAATAGAGGTAATAGTGATACATGAATATCAATATAAACAAATTTTTAAAAACATTTTTGGTGTCATAATTGTCTATAATACAATACATAGTACTTTATAAATATGTGATGTTTTGCTTGATCATAAGATCTTTCTGACTGCTTTTCTGAAAATTCAGTTACTAGGTTAACACTTTTAACAACTTCATTTTAAATCAATATAGTTGTAAATGATGTCAGCTGCTCTTGGCAAGTACAAGTAATATTTGATTTTTAATTTTGAGAAGGCTCTTTTTACTGATGCCACTGTTACTACAGCTGTTAATAGTATTTTTACACATTTCTTGGTACCTTAAAATTTTTTGTTGTAGTACATAACATAATTTTACCATTTTAACCATATTTAAGTACGATGCCGTGGCATTAAGTACAGTCAAACGTTGTTGTGAGACCGTCACCACTGCTCTTCTCCAGAACTTTCCATCCTCCAAACTGAAACTCTGTACTCATTAAACAGTAATTCCCACTCCCCTCTTCCTCTGGGCCTTGGTGACCACCATTCTTCCTTCTGTTATGAATTTGCCTAGTCTAGGTACCTCGTATAAATGGAATAATACAGTATGTGTCCTTTTGGGTCTATTTTACTTAGCATAATGTTTTCAAGTTTATTTATGTTGCATGTGTCCTTCACTATTGTAAATAATGCTGCTATGAATATTGGTGTACAAATAGCTGTTCAAGTCCCTGCTTTCAATTCTTTTTTTTTTTTTTTTTTTTTAAATCTGGTCATCATGACCTGCTTTCAGTTCTCTGGGACATATACCTAGAGTTGGATTTGCTGGATCATACTTTTTGAAGAACCGTCGTACTCTTTTCCACAATGGCTGTACCATATTACATTCCTACCAGCAATGTAAAAAAGCTTCAATTTCTCCGTATCTTTGCCAACATTTGTTATTTTTCATTTTTTTTTTAACAATGGCCATCCTAATGGGTTTGAGGTAATACCTGGTTTGACTTACATTTCCCTAATGATTGGTGATGTCGAGCACCTTTTCATGTGTTTATTGGCCATTTACATGTCATCTTTGGAGAAATATCTATTTAAGTCCTTTGCCATTTTTTTAATTGGGTGGATTTTTGTTGTTGAGTTTCAGAAGTTCTTCATATATTCTGGATATTACTCTCTTATCAGACAGATGATTTGCAAATGTTTTCCCTCATTCTGTAGGTTGTCTTTTCACTCTCTTAATAGTGTCCTTTGATGTACAAACGTTTTAAATTTGATGAAGTCCAATTTAATCTATTTTTTGTTGCCTGTGATTTTGTTGTCATAGCCAAGAAAGCATTGCCAAATCCAGCTCAGAAGATTTACCAAAGGTCGTGAAGATCCTGACTCTGTATCCTCTAAGGGTTTTATAGTTTTAGCTCTTATGTCTTCGATCCATTTTTTTGTAAAAGAAATAAATAGCAGTTTCATTTATGTCACTAAGATCAAGGCCTGAGTATTTTTCTTTGGAATCACAGATCTTCTGGGTTGGCAGGAATGTGAAAGCTCATCCTGCCCAGCAGCCCTTCTGATGTGGATCCCCTAAGTTGATCAGCCTTCTGGGTTGATTCAGAGTCAGCCATCCCATTTTTAATGTGTAAGGACGGAGTGATCATTTTTTAGTTTGAGGGTTTAAATGTGCTTTCTCTTTATGTAAGGAAAATTTAGCCTATTGTGACTTCCAGTATTTTTCTCAAAATTTTAAAGAATAAAGCAAAGGGATTCCTGAATATAACATCTTCCTTTCTTTTCTGACCTGTTTCTACCTGGATTCTGAGGTTCGGCTTCTGCAGTTGTTGACATGACATCATTCTTTTTCTTTTTTTCCCATGAATAAAGATGCCATAGGTTTTTGAATGAGAAATAGAAGATCATTGTTGGAGCAGATGAAGAAAAGTTGAGTTGCTTATTTACAAAATGCTTTTCCCTCTGTGACAACCAGCATTGGCTACCTAAATTAATAGCTTAGTTTAGAAATCAGCCTTTTCATACCATGGGTATTCGAATTCAACAACTTGGATAGAAATATAATGAAGAGAACAGAGTATTCTGAATGTCAATTCCAGGAATTCTAGCTATACTTTCCATCCATTTTCCTCAAACCCTTGGATTCCAAATGTCTTTATCCTTTGACAATTTTTTTCTCCCTCTTTTATTTCCATATTGAAATGTTTGGAAACCCTTACTTTATGAGAAAGGATTAAAAATAATGAGACCGTTTCATCAACAGTGTATATGCTAATGAACATTGACCTTCCAAGTTAGTCAACTTGGGAACTTAGACAATGATCCCAGTCTTGTCATTGCTAAAAATAGCTCAAAAAATTGTTTGAGAACTAGTTTACCAGCCACATGTGCTATTCCATTGATCATGGGTCTAAATCTGCTGTCGTTGACCTTGTTTCACATTAGAGTAACTTAGCTTTAAAAATATGATGTCCAGGCCTCCCCCTAGAAATTCTAATTAATTGGTATGGACTTTGATTGATTTTGAGTTAATTTTTGTACGTGGTATAAGGAAAGGGATCAAGTTGATTCTTTTGCATGTGGACATCCAGTTTTCCCAGTACTATTTTTTGAAAAGATGGTCATTTTTTAACATTAAACGGTCTTGGCACCCTTGTCAAAATCATTGATCATATATGGATGGGCTCTTTATTGTATTCCATCCGTCTATTGTATTCCACTGTGTCTGTAAGCCAGTACCATACTGTTTTGATTACTTTAGCTTTGTCGTAAGTTTTGAAATCAGAAAGTGTGAGTCTTCCAACTTTGTTCTTTTTCAAAACTGTTTTGCCTGTTTGGGGCCCCTTAAGATTCCACATGAATTTTGAGACATGTTTTTCTATTTCTGCAACATCAAAAAGTCATTGGGATTTTAATAGGAATTCTATAGAATCTGTAGATATCTTTGGGTAATATTCTCATCTCAACAGTATTAAGTCTCCTGATCCATGAACACAAAATGTCTTTCCCCTTATTTATGTTTTTTTGATTTCTTTCAGCAATGCTTTAAATTTTCAGTGTACAAGTCTTTTACTTCCTTACATAAACTTATTCTAAGTATTTTATTCTTTTTGATGCTATTAAAAATGGAATTTCTTATTAATTTCTTTTTTGATTGTCAATCATCAGTATATAAAAATGCAAATTTTTTGTGTGTTGTTGTATCCTGCAATATTGCTGAATTCACTAATTGGTTCTAACAGGTGTATGTGTTTGTGTGTAATCTTAAGGGTTTTCTACATAGAAGATCATGTCATCTGTGAACAGAGATAATTTTACTTCTTCCTTTCCAATTTGGATGCATTTTATTGCTTTGTCTAACCCTAATTGCTGTAGCTAGAACTTCAAATACTATGGTGAATAGAAGTGATATAAGCTGGCATTGTTGACTTGTTCCTGATCTTGGAGAAAAAGTTTTTAGTCTTTCACCACTGAGTATGATGGTAGCTGTGGGTTTTTCATACATGGCCTCTATCACTATGAGATTTCCTTCTATTCCTAGTGTGTTGAGTGTTTTTATTATGAAAATGTGTCGGCATTTGTCAAATGCATTTTCTGTATCGACTGAAATGATTATGTGGGTTTTTTTCCTTCATGCTATTAATGTGGTACATTACATTGTTTGATTTTTCATATATTGAGCCATCCTTGCATTCCAGGAATAAATCTTAGTTGGTTATTATCCTTTGAAATTTGCTACTGACTTTGATTTGCTAGTATTTTTTTAAGAGACAAGGTCTTGCTACATTACCCAGGCCAGAGTGTAGTGGCTACTCACAGGTCTGATCATAGTGTACTACAGTATTAAACTCCTGGGCTCAAGCAATACCCCTGCCTCAGCCTCCAAAGTAGCTGGGACTACAGGTATACATCATCACACCAGACTAATAAAAAAAATTTTTTTTTGTAGAGACAGGGTCTTGCAATTGTTGCTCAGGCTGGTCTCAAACTCTTGGCCTCAAGTGATTCTCTCACCTTGGCCTCCCAAAGTGCTGGGATTATAGTAAGGAGCCTCTTGTATTACTTTTTTTTTTTGAGACAGAGTCTCACTTTGTTGCCCAGGCTAGAGTGAGTGCCGTGGCGTCAGCCTAGCTCACAGCAACCTCAAACTCCTGGGCTCAAGCAATCCTTCTGCCTCAGCCTCCCGAGTAGCTGGGACTACAGGCATG
>CAUYSK010083478.1:0-16588 GCA_963575035.1 Avahi laniger | reverse complement strand
AAGATTCAGATAAATTTTCTGTTAAAAAAAAATTTTTCACGGCCAGGCGCAATGGCTCACGCCTGTAATCCTAGCTCTCTGGGAGGCCGAGGTGAGCGGATTGTTTGAGCTCAGGAGTTCGAAACCAGCCTGAGCAAGAGCGAGACCCCGTCTCTACTAAAAATAGAAAGAAATTAATCGGACAACTAAAAATATATTGAAAAAATTAGCCAGGCATGGTGGCACATGCCTGTAGTCCCAGCCCGGGCAACAGAGTGAGACTGTGTCTCAAAAAAAAAAAAATTTTTCATGGACTATGGATTGAAAGTGACCTTGGACATACAGTCTAACTCCATTTCTCAGATAGGAAAACTGAGGTACAATGAGAAGGGATTTGGTCTGGTCCATGTCAGTGCCTGAGACTCACAACCACAGCATCCAGCACTTCCTGAGCCCTCCCCCACACCGGGCGCTGAGCTAAGCAGTGGCCGCCCATCCCCTCATTCAACCTTCACGACGACCTTGTGCAGCAAATACCTTTAATTTCGTCCCCATCTTACAGGTGAGGATATAGAAGCTGAGAGGCCTCGGGTACTCGGCAAAGGCCGCACAGCTGGTGCGTGGCAGTGTCTAGAATGGAGGTCGGGTCGGGCCAACTTCCAAGGCCACTCTCACGATGACGCTATGCTCTCCTAACCCAGGAATCAGACGGCTCGGGGAGTGCATTGCACGCGACAGATTTCCTTCTGTGCCCTGCCTCTACCGCTTCCTACGCAGACAGCGTGTAGCTGCTCAGCCGCTCCAGCATGGCGGGTCTTTCGGAGTTCGGCTGAGTCCAGCTGTCGCAGTGCTGGCCAAGTTTCCTCCGAGCCCCGTGACGGCTTGATTAAGATTTGTCCCACTTAACTTCCCGTCTGCATCTTCCGCTGGCCTGCTTCCCTGGGTTTCTGCATTTGGAAGCTCTTTTAATTGTCTTTAAACAGAATCCCGTTCCAAGCTATCAAGCAACAAAAACAAAGGTGTTGGCTGTGGGAGGAACTGAAAGCATTCTTTTCATTTCCATGTCAGCCGTGGAGAACAACATGAAAGTATTTTGCAAGCTTTCTTGAATGTGGGCTTCTATTTTGATTTTTTTAAAGTGCAAATCAGCATCCAAGCCCAAACCTTGGGGTGGCAGGGAAATTTAATTAGAATGTGGAATGTTTTACATAAATTTGTTTCTTCCTGCTGTTTTCTTAAGGCTGACAGGATCACCCATCCGCTTAAAATATAATTGAGTGGGGAAGTGAGAAGGAAAAAAAGACCTCGTCTGAAAATTCATTCCAAACCAGAGGCCTGGGGGAAGCTGCTGACTCTGACTTTGAACAGGGGGTTGTTTGCATGCCAAAAATGACCCTGCATTGGTCAGAAGATTGTGTCACCAGCTTCCAGCCTGTGATCGTCATGACAGATATTCACAAATCTTCCGGTCTGGTCTTCTGCCTTTCGGGCACAGGGTAGAATTGCAACTGCAATTCTCTCCCCCCTTTAAGGTTATACAGGGTCACGTAACTTGCTCTAGCGAATAAAAGGTGAGCAGAGACGATGTATGTCACTTTAAGAGCCAGTGCATACCATTCCCTTCCCTCTGCTACGGAGACCTGGAACCATCTGTTGAGGCGGCACTATGTGCACGTTGGCTCTCTGATCCCGGAGGAACAGAGCTTCCCAGTCATCCCACACAGAACACAGAAGAAGAGCAATCCATACATTTTTGTTAAATTAAACCACTGAGGTTGAGAGAGGAAGTATTTGTTACCCAGCATAATCTAGCTTACCTGATGGAATCACAGATTTAGAAACGAAGTCCATGACTTGTTCAACCTTTATTCATTCAGTGAACACTTACCAAACCCTAGCTCTACACCAACACCTTGCTAGATCCTGAAGACAGCACCAAGGTCACTGCCAGGCACTAATATTTGTGCTATAAATGTTTGTTGAATAAATAAGTAAACATAGTAATTACTATTATCAGCATAATGCTTGGCATATAGTAAATAACCAATAAATTATATACATATTGAATTCTTCCAATAACTCTAGGAGGCAAATACTACCACCGTATTTATTCCTACATATAAGAAAAATAGGGTTTAAAGAGATTTAGTCACTCACTGGAAACTACATAACCAATAAATTGCAGTGCCAGCATTTAAACCCAGGCTATCTCTGAATCCATAGTTTATGCCCTTAACCATTACGTTACACTGTCTCTAAACAAATAAGAGAATAAAGAAGAGTATCTGCCCCTCTAGGTTTTACGATATAATGGCAGCAGGGGAGACTGACGTGCACAAACAATTACGATTCAAAGTAATCTGACCTGGTGGAACTGAGAGGGCGTTACGCCAAGCGTGTCATTTGAGCTGGGTATGGAAAAAGGAGAAGTTCAGACAAGCACACAGACGAGAAGGAAGGGCTGCTCCTGGCTAAGAGAACGACGTACTCAAGGGCATGATCCACATCACAGGAATGAGAAATCCCCTCTGTCATTTCCTACACCCTGTAACTGGGCCAAGAAAGGCCTCCATGGTGACAAGGTAGCCAGGAGAGAGGAGAAAGGCAGGCTCCTGCCGGCTGCATGCCCTTCTGGGATGCCATCCCTTCTGCAAATGTTTATGGAGCCTGTCAGCCGAGCCTGGGCTGTGCCGAGCCTGGGACAGCAGTGAGTAGTTAGGTGCTGCAGACCTCGCTACAGGCTGCACAGGCCGGTCTGCAGCACGGATAAGCCACACAGACCAGCCAAGGCTCAGGAGGAAATCCTAGCCAGATGACTGACCTTTGGGAGGATTTCGAATAAGCGGCCAAATCCCTGCGGCAGAAATCCACCCTCTGCTCCGCCAAGCTTTGCCCTGGTGGGCAGCCAACCATGTCAAGTTGCTTAACTGGGCCTCAGAGTGTCCAGGAGAGGCTGGATCAGCAGATGCTTCCTCCAAAGACATTCTCACTGTCCTGTGCCTGCCTTTCCTGGCCTCTGGGTACTTTGGTCGCTATCGCACTGCATGGAAAGTTGTCTAACAAGCCTGGCAGCACAGCGCCCGGGCAGTGGTGTTTGCAGGCTAGCTAAAAGGGCTTCCGAGGCTTGCGAGAGGATCCAGTTTCCACGAAGTTCGTGTCTGCTTGGCTCTGCTTCAAAGGCCACTAAATTCCTACCAGAATTAAAAAGAAAGATTCCTCAAAACCCTTTTCACTCGGGGTGTGCCAGGATTAGGCAAGGATTAGGTCCACCATGCACAGCCTGTCTTACCGTTGCTCTCTCTTTTCCCCGGGTCAAGCTGGCTCAGGGCTTTCTGCCTGCTGCAGAGGGATGAACAAGGTGGACCAAAAATCTGCATAAGCAGCACCAAAAGGTCAAAGTGTTCAGAACTCCAACTGAACTGACCCTGCAGAAATAGACCAATTTGCCCAAAACCAATTCATCAAAAGCCAACCAGCAAAATAACCAATTTTTCAAACTCCAATAAACAGTAAAAAAAAAATTATCAAATTACCACTTATTTCCAGATATGCACGCCCGTCACCCTGCCTCTGTCCCCGCCCCC
The DNA here is from genome assembly GCA_963575035.1 of Avahi laniger. Lineage (NCBI taxonomy): Eukaryota > Metazoa > Chordata > Mammalia > Primates > Indriidae > Avahi > Avahi laniger. The sequence continues at coordinate 13,025 of CAUYSK010083478.1, read as the reverse complement.
TGAACTGTCATTCAGTGAATTGACTCTCAGCCAACTGACCTGCCACAAACTGACCTGCGACAGCCCCGCACCTGGTGCACACACAGGCTTCTGAACCACTGCCCCCGCCCAATCGGAGCTTGAGAGCTAGAAAGGGTCCACAGTGCTGATCCTCCCAGCCAGAAGGTCTTTGTGTTGCCATCCCCTGGGGGGGTACAGCATCCCTTCCGGGGTGGGAAGAGGCTTTAGAGTTGCAAACGTGCCAGCTGTTTGTTTACCCGAATCTGGGCGCCTTCTCTGACCTCGCTGGAAAGTCATCATGAAAGAGCAGGTTCTCGGCAGGTGTGCACGTCGTAGGTGGCATGCTTTAAAACACCTCGTGTAAATCAGATGTTGCTGTAAAATGGAAATTGCAGCTACAAATCGCATGCTTATTACAGTCCTGTCTGATATATGAAGGAATGTTGACACTATGTAACAGGTGGCCTGAGAAATAGAAAGTTACACATGGAGCATGAAAGACAATTATTTTTCAATCCGCAATAATACAATCTCTCTGATTTTTCACATCACAGAATCCCACATCAAAGCTGGAAAGGTTCTTAAGGCCATTATCCAAGCTCTTCATTTTACAGATAAGAAGGCTGAGGCTTATGAGGGGATGAAACCTGCCCAAGGTCACCCAGAGAGCCCGTCTTGACATACACCCGCTGCGTGGCGGCTCCAGGCTCTGTCCACTCTCGTTACTAAGTCTGTAAGGACAGGACATCTACTTGAGTCTGCTCCCAGCAAGGTCTGGGGGCAGTCTGGGAAGAGACGAGGCGAGAGACACTGGCCCGGCCATCTAGAAGCTCACTGTGGGTGCGGTGGAAATGCCATGCGCCACTTCCCCATCGCCTGTCCTTAGGCAAGTCGTTTAATCTCACGAAGTTTCAGTTTCTTAGTCTGTAAGATTAAGCTGATTGCACCTACCTGTCTCACAAGCACACCATGAAAAATTAAACGAGACATTCCAGGCGGATTATTAAAGAAGGCATCGAACCTATCACGGGCCATATTCAAACCAGGCTCTGTGGCAGGGACGACAAAAGTGCTCAAGAACTGCAGCCTTTACCGGAGCTCATCTGTCTTCCAGACCCTGTGCAGACCTGCCCCTCCCGGGCACCCGCGGTGGCTGGTCACCCACCCCCAATTCAGAATCACCTCTGACTTCAAAGCCTTCTGATTGCAGAGCTTTGTATTCCAAGGCGACTCAGCGGCGCTCGCGCACACCTGTGAACCTCTGCCGCCGCCAGTCCTGCCTCCCAGAAAGTCAGCACCCTGAGACATGGCACGCTTTGGGCTGTCATCCAACAGACATCTAAGGTGAGCCTGCTTGATGCCAGGCTCGGAACTGGGCGGCACCAGTGCCGCAGCGCACAAGGGACACAGCAGACAGACTCCTGCTTTAATGGACTGAGACACGCATTTAAGAAACAGAAAAACAGAGGGAAAAGGGGGGAGTAGAAAAAACACCAAGTCAATGTGAGAGAGCGACAGGTGCTCCGCAGGAAATGGCGATAACTGGCTGATTCACTCGCTGGGGAAGCGGCGTGTGACCAGGGTGGCGTTCTGTCGGTGTGCACACATGCCGTCCCAGCTGTAAATGCCCAGCATCTGTTCGGATTACCCAGTGACTGTGCCAGCCCTGCTGTTGGAAATGTTTGATGCCACCCCTGGTGTGTGGTGCGTCATCAGTCAAGGAAGGCGTCTCTAACAGCACACTATTGAGCAGCATCCGAAAAAGGAGAAGTCGGCTGTGAGTAGATGTAAGGGAAGCAAATATGCTCCGGGAGACAAGACCAGCACGTGCCAAGCACTTGCAGCGGGAATGAGCTCAAAGGAAGAGAACCAGGAAGAGGTCTCCCAGGGTAACTGGAGCACAGGAGTCGCCGAGGTCAGCGAGGTGGGCAGGAGCCATCCACAAAATTTGGGCATTTTTCCAAGTGTGATAAGGAGGCATAGAAGACTTTTCAGGCAGAGAACGGGATTTGGATTTTCAGTTTTATAAGAGCAACCGAGCTGCTTTTACAGGGCAGCAAGAGTGCATCCTTGGTGCCTAGAATCGTGTCTACCATACAGCGGGTGTTGACTAATCTCCTATCAAATCAAAGAATTAACATGCCTCAACCTTCCCTGCTGCGAATGAAGCACTCACGGTGCGAGTTTGGCTTCTTTTAGATTCTCTCTACGGCCGTTACTAAGGAAAAGTGAAATGTTCTCATAGACTCTGGCTGCTGACGGTGCTTGAGCTGCTAGAACGAGCCCCGGCTTAGACGCGGGTCCCTAAGGAGGGCTCGGCCCACACCCCAGGGATCCTCATGGGGCCCTTGCTGTGCTCCTGGGCGGAGACGGTCACCTCGGACCCCCACTCACAGACCCACGCTGAGGAGCTCCCGCGTCCAGTGCTCCTGTGTCGCCGCTGTGGCAGTGAGGTTAGGTGTCAGTCAAGAAGAGCGCTCGTGTGGGATTGCTGTTAGCACGTCTCATGCTGTGGTCTGGGGCTGCGTCTCATTTTGCAGATTTCATTATTGCTTTTGAAAGGTGTTTTTCACGACTTCTCTGAAGCAACTTTTCTTCTCTGCCCACTTCCGTCTCCCCATCCCTTCCCGACTGCCACAGGTTCTTCGCCACCCTGCTGGGTATATGGAAAGCTCTCTGACGGGGAGGTGGGCATGCACAGGGGTCTGGCTAAGGCCATCAGAAAGGGCCGGCGCCACCTGTGGTGGACATTGTTTGTGGCCTAACCGACACATTGTTCCCTCCTCCTCTTCCCAAAAGAACCCAGATTTTGTCCAGGTTTGCACGCGGCCAAGTGCTTCGCAAGAAACTAAGCCCACCGCCAGCTCCAGGGGAGCCTGATTGCTTTGAAAGTAATCCTGAACCCCTTGCAATGATTGGCTCAGGAGTGACCATGTGACCAAATTGAGCCAGAGAAGGAAAAAGAAAAGCTTCATTTATTTATTCAAGAAATACGTACTGTGCACCTACTATGTTCCAGGCACTGCTCTTAAATTCTGGAAATAAAGAACTCATGGGAGAGAAAAAAAAAAAAGAAATCATTACCCTGTGAGCAGAAGCAGACAATAAACAAAATAAATCATAAAATATGTATAATGTTTGACGGTGATCAGTGAAACAAGTAATGCAGAGAAAGGCAGAAGGAGAATCTCAGGCTGCATTTTTAAATAGGGTCATCAGGGAAGGCCGCCTGCGGGAGGTGAGGGGTTAGTCATACTGAAGCCTGCACGGAGAACACTCCAGGCAAAGGGTCCTCAAGCGGGATGGGCTTAGCGTGTTTGAGGAGCATTGAAGAGGCCACTGCGGGGGAGCGGAGTGGACAAGGGGGACAGGCGCAGGAGAGGAAGCCACCGGGGGTGGTGAAGTTCCTTCTGGGCCCTGCAGGTCTGCTGAGGACTCTGGCTTTTACATGAGGACCACGGAAAGGTATGAAGAGGGCAGAGTCACAGTTCGACCTACGTCTCAGTGGGATCCCTTTGGTTGCTGTTTGGGGAAAAGACTGAAGGAAACTTAGGACAAGAGCTGAAAGAGTCCTCGCTCCATCTTTTGGGAGAGCTTCCAAAAGCCCCCTCTTGTCCCTTGGTGTCAGTGTGCGCAGATGTGAGACATGAGGAAGCTGCAGCCGCTCCACGCCCGGCCGAATGTGAAGCCACTCCAGCAGAGGAGACAGCGCCGGGAGGTCTGCAGGCGCGCACAGAGCTGCGGAACGGCCCAGCCGTCTGGCCCACCGCGCCGTGAACCTGCAATTCTGAAAGGCAATAAACGTCCTCATCACTTTGACCAAAGAAAACGGGGGTTTCTGTTTCTTGCACCCAAAATCTTTCCAACCGATTGATCATCCATCAACTCCGCTCTCCATCAACACCAGGAGCTCCCACTCTGCGTACCGCGGCTCCCCGGACGAGGTTACCTAATGGGTGGAAGGTCTTCATTTAGACAGTAGTGTCACTTTTTTCTCTGGGATGTCCTTCCAGGGAATCCTCTGACTCTGGGGTCCGCAGGCTGTCAGACTTACCACCTCGTCCTCACCACCTGTGTATTTATTCATCCAACATTTACTGAGTTCTGTGCTGGGCCTCGCACTGTCCCGCATGAGCAAGACAGTCCCAGCTCTCGAGGAGTCAAGAATATGTGAGAGAGACAGAGAGAGAGACAGATCTTGTGATTACACGACATTGGCTCAAGTGTTTAAAAATAGCTTTTATTTAATGCAGCCCATGAGGCAGCAAATGCCTGAGCCTCTCTGGACTTCAGTTTGATCTTCTGTAAAATGGCCCTTTGCTGCTCAGAGAGTCCGTGAGCCTGTGATTTATGGCAGCTTTCTTTTGCCTCCAAACTCGTGTTGAAACTTAACCCTCACTGCAATATGTTACGAGGTGGGGCCTTTAGGAGGTGATTGGGCTATGAGGGCTCCACCCTTATGGATGGGATTTGTGCCCTTATAAGATGACTGGGGGGAGCGAATTTGTCCCTTTTCGCACTTGCACCATGTGAGGACAGAGCGTTCATCACTTCACTACGTAAGGACAGGGCAGCAAGGCATACCCAAGAAGCAGACAGCAGTCCCTTACTAGACACCTTGATCTTGAGCTTCCCAGCCTCTAGGACTGGGAGAAATAAATTCTTATTTTTTATGAACCACCCAGTCTAAGATCTTTTGTCACAGCAGCCTGAGCAGACTAAGACAGGTGTCCATCTCCAGATTTAAGCTTTTGTGACAGACAGTGAACCAGACGTCATAAAGAACTCTCCACGTGTTTTCAAACCAGAGTCATGGCTTATGACTAAGCAGATTTGGCAACACCATGGGCCAAGGCACATTCTTCCAAATACAGTACGGTAAAACTTTCCAGTGTAGCTCCTCATAGCAGAGATAACAGCTCCCTCCCCAGGTCAACCTCCGGTTTCCAATTTCTCTGCATTTCTCCCTTCTTGACTTCTTGCTTCAAGTAGCGTCACACCATGGCTAAGCCCACCTCAGCTGCAATCAGACTGTCTACTGGCTTCATTCCTTTTTGACCTCCGTGTATCCATCGAGTGATCTTTCTGATCGCAGCTCCCCCCCTACTTTCCTTAAAATCCTTCCCTGGTTGTGGTAAGACGACATCTGGGCGGCTCTCCTGCACCTCCGGAAGCCATTGCTTCTGCGCCACCGTGGTTAATGCTTCTGTACCCTTCACCAATTATCTAGGAATGTCCCTAGGTCCTCCTGGCCCTCCTCCCCCTCCAAACTCACTCCCCTTGAGCATCTCCCATCTCACGACTAAGTCCCAGGCCCAAGTTTTCACACCTGCCCCTCTTATTTGTGCACCAACCAACGTCCCCACCCATCTCGTCTTCCTCCTTCATCTTCTATTAATACATTCTGTCGTTAGGATCCTTCCAGCAAAATAGAACCCCTACTAGGTTTTCCAAACAGAAAGAACTTAACACAAGCAATTGCTCATGTGAGCGGTGGAAGGTTCCAGAATTCAAACTGAAGCAACCCAGAGATGAACAGCAGAAAGAAGATGTTACCAGCCGCATGTGGGGGCAGCGGGAGGAGGTGGCCTTACCGGAGCCTGGAAGCTGAGGCCGTCCGGCACCCTGGGAGGTGATGGCAGGAGCTGCCCGTGGGAGCTGAGCCCACGAGAAGAGAGGCCGTCTGGCTGCAGCTGGAAGAAGGAGTGATACGTAGACACTGCGAGTCATACTACTGGCTCCTCCTCTGCCCCACTCTCCAGTCTTCCAACAACGCCTCCCTGGACTAGAGGTGCAAGGAGGCTGGTACAGGCAGCTCCCTCTGACACAGAGCAGAATGGGAGAAGGGTGGGCGAACGGCAGTATGGCCACCCAGCAAGATTCCTCGGTCAATACCCACATTCATTAAAGTGCCTTCTTTCCTCTGTTCCCTAAACTAGGGCACTCAGAGTCATGCTCAACCTCTTCCTCTAACTTCTTGCCTTCTTGCAGAATTTTGCCAACTCCTGTTATTTCTCCACTGAAGTGAACTCCTGTTGACTCCTCCTCCCCAGGTCTGCAGCCACCACTGCGGTGCAAGCCTCCGTCTCCCTCTCATAGCTGGGCCTCCTGGTTGTGGTGCCACTTCCCTTCCAGCCCACCCACTGGCTCTCCCTCCTCATCGGAGGATGGAGCCTCTGCCCCAGCAGTTCCAGCCAGAGTCCCAGGTCGGACTCTCTTTGGCCTGAATTGGTCACATGATCCTCCCTGAACCAATCACTGTTCCAGGTGCCAGGGGATCCAGTGCTTCTGATTGGTTGGGCTTCAGTCACATTTTGTTCCTGAAACCAGGAGTAGAGTCAACCCCCACCAAACCTCATGGCTAGAAAGTGGGCAAAGGTAGTTCTCCAAGGGAAAAATAAGGTTCTGTTATATAAAGTACAGGGAATGAATGCCGGTGAGTGAAAAAAAATCAGAGATCTGCTACACGCTCCTTTCATTATGTCTCTGCTATAAAAGAAACCAATACAACTCTATTCCTTAGGCTGTTTCAGAACTATGCGATGGGCCAGGCGTGGTGGCTCACACCCGTAATCCTAGCACTTTGGGAGGCCAAGGCGGGAGGATCACTGGAGGCCAGACCAGCCCGAGCAACATAGTGAGACCCTTGTCTCTATAAAAAAATATAAAAAATTAACTGAGCGTGGTGGCACACACCTGTAGTCCCAGCTACCTGGGAGGCTGAGGCAGGAGGATCCCTGTGATAACACCACTGCACTCTATCCTGGGCAAAAGAGTGAGACCCTGTCTCAAAAAAAAACAAAAAAAGGCTATGATGGAAAAAGACTAGAAACCATCTCAATGTCCATCAGTGGGAGAATGGTTGAAACTAAATGTAGCGATGTGGAATGTTCTCAAGCTTTATTGTTTCATGCAAGGAGCAAAGTAGAGAACATGCCACCATTTTTTAAAGAAAAAAATAGATGGGGAGAGTGTGATTGTTGCACCTTGTGTCTGTATTTAATATCTCCAGAAGGATACACAAGATCAAGATAGTAGAGACCTCCTCCAGCAGAGAACAAGGGCACTGGGAGACCAAAATGGGAAAGAAACTGACTTTCCACCATAGCCCCTTTTGTACCATTTGAATATTATGCAGTGTGACTGTTAGTTTCCAAATAAATGGATGAAATTTTTAAAAACGTAGAACTGTTCGGGCACAAAGATAAAGCTGTTGGGATCCCTACAGGTCCTGAATGCCATTTCTCACCGCCACCCCCACCAGCCGCTTGTGCAGAAGCCCAGGCCAGTTCACTCCAGCCCCGGGGGTGGGGACTGATGCTACTCCATCACCACCATCGTCACCACTGCCATCATCATCAGCCCCAGCTTCTTTTGAGCACTCAGTATGTGTCAGATGCAGGGTCGAGCGTTTGACATGCATTATCTCTCTCCTTTTTAGTGAAGATTCATTTTGGACATGTATTATCTCTTCTAATCCTTGTGACAACTCTGTGCTGGAGTTACTACTATTATAAGAACTTGCCTAAAGTCACACACTTGGTGGGAAAATGATGAAGCTAGGATTAGAATTCAATCAATCCAATTACAGAACCAACAAGTAAGAGGCGGTTGATGGCTTAGGAGCTGGGGCCAGACTGACAGCTACAACTCAGCTTTCCCAGGGCCTGGGGAGAATTCTGCTGAAAGCACAGCCAGGTCCCTCCGTCTGAGCACCCTTTACATTTCAACAAAAGTTTCGGAATATTTGGGAGCACACAGATCGAATCGCTGCGCGTGACCTCGAGTTTATTGATGCCTGCTGGAGGTGAGAGACCTGTCCGTGTCAGCTAAACAGAGAGAAGATGGAAGACTTATCTATTTATTTTGATAAATGTAAATGAATTCTATTACTTGTCAAAATGTTATCAAGACCCCAGTGAAATGAGCAGGGTTTTTTTTCCCCTTTTCAGGGTGAAAGGAGTGAAGGGAGAAAGAAATGAATGCTCAAGACAGATTGCTTTGATTTGAAATGAAAACAAACAACTTTGGGGGGGAAAAAAAGCTTTCATTATTTTGGAGACCTTGGCATTCTTGCAGATACATTCATGAATTAATCATTAAAATCCTGAAATGTGGAATAAATCATGTGGCTTTCAATGCCAGCCCACGATAAAGGGGGCCTCAAACAGTTATTAAGACACAGTGCTTTAAGCTGCTACTGCCTAGAATGACTTTTTCCAGGAATAAAGTGAAGGAGGTGAGTGTGTGTGTGTGTGTGTGTGTGTGCGCGCGCGCGTCTGTGTGTGTCGAAGGCAGCCCCAGGTCCCAGGCTGGAACCACGTGCAAGCCAGCTCCAACCGTGTGTCACCACATATTAGCGCTATTTAATATCTGCTAATGGAATGGCTCTGTCTGCTGTCGACAGCAGGATCAAAAGAGGGCCATGCAGCTTTTAAATTATTAGCACTAATTAGGCAAATCAAAGAGGAGGGGGCAGAGAGACCAGAGAATGCATTAGAAGGAAAGCAGGGGGATCGCTACCTACCTCGTACTGTCAAGATCCAGCTACCAAACAGCCAATTAGCGCCGAAGACCCTTCCGGAGCGGAGAAAGAATGAGCAGGCTTGCCCCAAGTAGAAGCAGGACGGTGTCATTACAGTGACTCCCTAATTAAAATGTAAAGGTTGCTGATCATTGCATAATTAAATAAGGTGGCAGGCGGTAGGCACCAGCTATCTAGAGTTTCTAGGTCTCCTTTATCAAAGCCACCTTTGTCACCTCCTCAGTGGCCCTCCCACAGGCAGGCCCGGAGCTGTCCATAGTCCTGACAAACATATTGACTTCTAAAAGGCCCCTTAGAGCAAAAGGGGCTTTTCTCCTGAGTACCCCATTACCTCCACCCCATTACCAATTCTGAGGATCATTCTGATTTTCTTTACAGCCCATTTTCAAACTAATTAGTCAAGAAAAAGATGGGGAGTAGAGAGTGGAAAAGACCAAGCCTAATTAACTCCCAACCACCGCAATCTGAATATAGTTACTGAAACTGAGGTTGTCCCTGTTGATGTAACCTTTATCTCTCTTCTTTTTTACTTGCCAGGAAGAGGAAATGCTTTTTTTTTTTTTTTTGAGACAGGGTCTCACTCTGTCTCCCAGACTGGGGTGCAGTGGTGTGGTCATAGCTCACTATACCTCAAACGCCTGGGCTGAAGTAATCCTCCTGCCTCAGCCTCCCAAGTAGCTGGGACACAGGCCCGTGCCACTATGACTGGCTACTTTTTTTATTTTTTGAAGAGATGAGGGTCTTGCTATGTTGCTCAGGCTCGTCTTGAACTCCTACCCTCAAGCAATCCTCCCCTCTCGACCTCCCAAAGTGCTGGGATTACGGACGTGAGCACTGTGTCAGGTCTATTTTCTTAAGAGTCACATTGGGAACTAATCTCAGGTCTCACATAGAACCTCCGGCTGCTGAGCACAACGCCATGTGCAGGGTATCTGCGGTGTTAGAGGGACACAGGGTAGCAGGCCAAATAGACCAGTCCCGGACCAGGGAAGAAGCATATTTTTGTATCAGAGGTTGAGTATGCTAAGTTCCTGGGAATTCGTGCTAGGACGGCCTTAGCTTCTCAGAATTGCATGTCGGACTCGATTTTAATTTTGCTCCTTCAGGTATTTTTATACATTCTTTTCCTTCTCTGTGTCCTCTCTCTTCTTTTCTTTCCTGTCTTCTCTCTCATCCTAGGAGCTCTCCTCTTCCTCCCTCTCTCTCTTTCTTGTTTAATACTCTGTAACCAGCTATCATATTACCACTGTAACTAGGATGAAGTTTTCCTTCCCTCATCCTTTGATTTTTATCTATAGATTCCTTAGCTCAGCTAATTTTTGTTGGAATGGTCAAAATTATCATTTTCTCTGCCAGCAATATTCAGCAAAGGCTGGAATGACGTTTTACAGGAGACTTGCTCCTTGGGAGCCCTGGCAGAAAGCAGGTGCGTGAGTCAGAGCAGACCAGGCTGCGGGACAGCAGATCCCGCCACGGTAATGCAACGGCTCGGCACAAACGGGCTTCGCTTCTCGCTCACATACTAGCCCACGGTAGGTCCAGGCTGGGGAGCGGCCCCTTCCCCACACAGTCAGACACAGACACAGGCTAAGAGTGGCTCTGACGTCTTCAGTGGGTGACTTCCCAGACAGTTAGACGGGGAAACAAGTATAAGTGGAATATTCCTAAGGACCAGACCTGGAAGTGCCACACACCACTTCCGCTCACACCCTGAGGGCCAGAATGCATTCGTAGGCCACATGTGACTGTGAAGGCCGTCAGGAATTACAATAACCATGCGTCATAGCAATGAGAAGGCCGATATTGGTGAGGCACAGTAAAGACTGAATCAAGAGCTGTGTCCACACAACAGCAGACACGCAAACCCTGGCGTGGAGCTTGTCGTGGGAGGGGGGCTGATTAGGCAGCCCCGGTCCTTCTGCCCCAGCAGGGGGCCTTCGTTGGCACAGCCGGCCTGTTGGAGAGTCACTGCAATGCAGGGGTTACGGGTACAGGATGCAGTTTCTGAGTCAGACAGACGTGGGTGGAAATCCCAATCCACCTCTTACTAAACAGGTGACCTTGAACAAGGTATTTCTGAGAGCCTCAGTTTCATCATCCATGAAATGGGAGAAAAATACTGGCTTTATATGATGTCTCTGAAGATTACACAATATAAAAGATGGGAAATTCTTAGCAGGATGGCTGGCACATGGAAAGTGCTCCGTAGATGGTGATTATCGACACTGTTGCCATGCTCACCACCACTACCCTACTGCTGTTTTATAGTTTCTTCCATCTGCGACGGCTGCTCCCTCCCTATTTCTCCACCTAATCTGGGTCCCCTTCTCTCCACACTTTCCCTTCTACCTAGTTCCCAATGACGTGCTTAAAATCTATGCCATCCAATTGAGCATTTAATCACCATAGTTTGCCCACTATGAATGAAGGCTCCATGAAGGTGCAGGATATTTGCTGCATCCCAGAGCCTAGTACGGTGTCCACCACATAATAGGCGCTCAACTGTTTTATTTGCTAAATGAATATTCAATGCATATGAGATCACTCTCAAAGCCGGGTCTTGCCACCATTCAGGACTCAGTTCAAACACTGCCTTTCCGGAAGGCCCTCACTGGCGCACTGTGCGAAGTAGCTCTCCTTCCTTCAGGCACTCACTGTCTCAGGTTGGGGCCCCCAGAACGCGGACTCTGAGGTGGAGACCTGCCTGCAGGAAGCTTCTGGGGACTCCCGTTGGGGCCGGCACCTGTCGGGCAGTGAAGGCAGCAGGGCTGAGTGGAGGGAGAAGTGATGCTGAGCTACGTTTACAGCAAAAGCCTCCGTGGATCCCACCGGGAGCTCCAGAGCTGGCGTGGCCCTGCAGAGCTACCTGGGCCTTCTGCGTCGCCGCAACACCCAGTCACGGGGTGCAGGCTCCCTGTGTGGAGCGGACAAGACCTTGGATAAGACAGCTGTCTTTCACTGAGGGCAGTCTCCAGAGAGATTCGGCTGAGTGCTGTGAGCCACCAACACACTGGGCGACCAGGAAAATGAGTGCCTCTGTCTCAAAGAGGGACGTTCTGGTGGCCCATCATGGCTTCTGCCTCATCCGCCCCTTGTGCGACTCAGATCTACCGTCTTCACTTGGTCAGTCCCGTGAACAGCTGCCCTGGGACTCTGGTTGGGCTCTGTTTTGGGGCAAAGTTACAAGAGGCAGATTAATGGGGTGGCCCCAGCGCCTGTCACCAGAGCTGACCCCACAGCCACCATCCTCGGCTACCATTCTGGAGTCCCCTAACCTTTCACAAGCACGCTGGTCTTTATGTGCCCGGTACGGTGTCTGGCTCACCAGAGAGGTGTAAGCCACGGTTACTGTGCATTTACCTCTTTAATGACAAAACCGGGCAAGAAATGGCCCCGTGGATCACCTGGATGGCGAATATATTCTCCCTGGCCCCACTGTTCAACAGCAGCCCACCTCCTCATAATAATCAGAGTCAAAGCCCGGGGCCTGAAGTGCACAGGTGGCAGCCACAGCTCAGACTTACGTCACTGCCGCTGTGTGGCCGGTGGCAGTGCCCGGTCTGGGAAGCAGGGCCTCTGAGCCACCCGTGGGTCGCGGAGCTGCTGAACGCGCGTCTCAGCCCCGTGACACTCCCTCTCAGGCGCAGCCGCCTTCCTTTCCCCGCACAGCGCCCTCCTCGCGCTCCACAGTTGTCCGGTTGGGTTTTCTTGGGCGTCGTCCGTCTCCGACTCGGAACAGAAGCCCCAGGGGAGCAGGGACGGGTTCGGCGCGTCCACGTCCCCATCCAGCACCTCATGGCAGGCGCGGGAATGGGCGGGCGACTGAACAGGATGACAGAGTGCGACGCCAGCGGCGCTGTCTCCTGCCGCCCTGCAGCTCAGCGCGGCGACTCGCCGAGCACCCCCTTGCCCCCACCCTCCACCCGCAGCCCCTGCTGCCCGCGTGGGAGAGCCCCGTGTCCCAGTGGCAGCTGCTCCAGTCCGCTTTCTCCTCTGCGGTCTGGGCGGCGAGAAGAGGCTGGCTGCCCGGCTTGCAGCGCTCTGAAGCAAAGCGACCCTCCTGTCTCCGGAAGGCCCCAGGGGGCGTCCTCTGTGCCGGCTACGCGGCAGCCACCGCCCGGCCGCGATTGCCGAGAGCCCTGAGACGACGCGGTGCAGTGTCCGGCGAGGAGCCCGTGGAAGCCACTACCGAGGGTCGCACGGGAGCCGGCGCCGCCCCCCAGACGCGCAGACGCGGCCTCCGCTCCTTCCCGGCCTCCGCTCCTCCACGCCTTCCCGGCCTCCGCTCCTCGACGCCTTCCCGGCCTCCGCTCCTCCACGCCTTCCCGGCCTCCGCTCCTCGACGCCTTCCCGGCCTCCGCTCCTCGACGCCTTCCCGGCCTCCGCTCCTCCACGCCTTCCCGGCCTCCGCTCCTCCACGCCTTCCCGGCCTCCGCTCCTCGACGCCTTCCCGGCCTCCGCTCCTCCACGCCTTCCCGGC
>CAUYSK010083475.1:0-23553 GCA_963575035.1 Avahi laniger | reverse complement strand
ATGTTTTTTGGCCATTTGTCTATCTTCTTTTGAAAAGCTTCTGTTCATGTCTTTTGCCCACTTTTTAATGGGGTTGTTTATTTTTTTTTTCTTGCTGATTTGTTTGAGTTCTTTGGAGACTCTGGATATAAGCCCTTTATTGGATGTATAGCTCATTAATATTGTCTCCCATTCTGTAGGTTGTCTATTTGCTCTGTTGATTATTTCCTTAGCTGTGCAGATGTTTTTTAGTTTAATCAAACCCCATTTATTTATTTTTGTTGTTGCTGTAATTGCCATTGGGGATTTAATCATTTGTGTTAATTGTGCTATAATGCTTGGCTTTCTGTGCATGGTGTACTCAGATCCTGGTTGTAGCTTTCAATGCAGCAGCTTCTTCTTCTCGTTGGTGAAATCAGGCTTGCGTGGCTTGAGAAGTCATACAAGATATGACCTAAGATAGTTTCTGGTCAGGTTAAGCTATGACTGACCATACTACCATGTTAGAGCTTCCTTCTCTGTGGGCACATGACAAACATAATTCCGTGGAGGCTAGTAAAGTGATGCTTTAAAAGCTGAGAGTGAAGAGATGTGTCATTTAAAAGGACCTTTGGCAGAGTGGGGCTCCTGTAGTACCTGAGGCCCTTAGGGAGCTCCCTATATCCTACAAATCAGTTAATAATTCTACTGATTTGATGACTCTTTCAACCTTCCATGGACACATCTGTGGAGATGATGTGTGCCAAAAATTCCACCTGGAGTAAACTGAAGGCCAGTGTTTCAGTCTGGGTGCAGAGAAATGACCACAGAGACTGGTCCTTGCTGGGTGGTCTGGAGCAGGGTGTTGTTCTAGTTCAAAGGATTAAATTGGAAAATTGCCTACATGCACATCATGAAACAGACTAATGTTCTCTGAAAGAAATCACTCATAAAATGCTATATTCTAAGGATCTGGTACACAATGCAAACATCAGAATAACATAATTTTATGATTTATTCCTTCATTCAACAAGTATTTATCTACTGCCTACCATGTGCCAGGCACTATACTAAACTACTGAGACTCAAAGATGAATGCTATATAGTCCCTGCCCTCAAGGTTCTCCCAGTATAAGGAGGAGACAAAGGTATCACAGGACAGTTATAAAATAAGGTGAGGTATTATTGGCAATTTTAAAACTGCAGAAGATATTACTAGAGCACCAAGAAAGGAAAGCTAAACCAGCCTGGTGTGTGAATGGAGTGTTAGGAGGTTTCTTGGAAAAGGTGACTTTTGTGTTAGGTCTTAAAATGAAAGCTGTAATGTGTCTTGCAGAATATGAGGAGTGGGGAGCAGTCCATGCAGAGGAACTTGGAGAAGTAAAGCACCAATCAGCAATTTTTGTGAATGTCATGAATTTTATTGTTGATGAAGTATAGTCAAGGTGAGTATAATGTGTCCGAATGATAGCCATGTTGTGATTTCCTTGTCCAAAATCATAGCCATGTTGTTCTTTCTCAAGAATTCTAAAAAAAAAAAAAAAGCAAATAACAAAAACAAATAAACAAAAAACACCCCAGAATCAGAAAAACCGAAAACCAAAATAGTTCTAATTTGGTATGATTCGCAAGTATTCATAATTTGAGTAATTAATCATTAATCAGGGCTCAAGTGATGAAATTTGAGTATGTAATAATCATGACAACAAAATAACACTCTGTTCTGTTTCTGGATAAAGAAGCTCAAAGCTTGCAAAGAAACCACTGGTTTCTGCAAGGAGAAGACATTAAACCAAAATGTAATTGGGACTGCCATCCCTGCATGTTTTTATTGATGGCAATAATCTCTGTCTCCCCTCATGGCTTGTGATATTGCTTTTTATCTACTATTTTGATCTGTGGGCCAAGAGCAGTTTCAGAAGTTTCCATTTGGTTGTCTCTGCTATGATAGCTCTTACTCCATAGGCTGAGAACTCAATGTGGAGGTAACTCCAACTGCCTAGTATGTGGATTCCAGTTATAAACTAGAGAACTGAGGAAATGACCACTGGTTTTGTGTCCCTTTTAAGCCAGATCTTAACCAGAACTGCATTTTTACCTGGCATCTGTAAGCCCCGACTCTAACAGAAGGACTGTGATGATGCTTTGGGTCTCTGGGTATCAGTGTCAACTCAGACCCTGCATCCAGGAGTCCTTGACATATGTCAGTATTTCCCTTTTTCCAGTGTATCCAGTCACCAGAGAATATGACCATAGGTCCCTTTGGGGAAGGACTAGAGAGGTCAATACAGTATATATTTATTGTAGTGTACAATATTCTTCCTTCCAGGGACCCCCTCAAGTTAAGAGATTTTGGATCTGAAAATTAGGTCAACTTCAGAAACCGAGCAGGAAATGGTAATTTTTATTGGGGTGACTGTCTTCAGCCTCTTGCTCTTCCATTTTTGCCTTTTTTCCTGGTTGTAGAGGTTTAAGCAGCACCTTTGTTGGTTATTGGTCTATTTTGGATTTGGGGATGCCATGTTCTATTAGCCATCTCCACAGTTCCCTGTGAGTCAAAACCCTTGGCTACCTCTCCAACTTTGCAAGTGGTCATGGTGATTACAGTATACTAGCTTCCGGTGGGTAAGTACCTCCACCTAGCCTCTACTACTTCTGTACCCCATTATCTCCATGAATATTAATGCGTTTAGTTCCACAATTGCCTCTCCTTGCAAAGAATGGCTACCATGTACTTCTTAGAGATGCTCATGCACCTCTCAGCAATGCATTCTTAATAGCTTTAGTGAATGGCATGTTCTCTAGGCTTTATGTAGAACAGAATCTTCTGGCTTCATAATATAGCATAACCAGCATACCCACTTCTCTCAGCCTCTTCATTTCTTCCTATATTACCAGCCAGGGCAACACAGGCATTTCCACTTTTCTTACCATTTGCCATAGCTTTCTTCAAGCATCTGAGAGCTACTCCAGCAGTGCATTTGTTGCATAACCTGTGTCCTTGACAGGGTATTAAATATAATGCACTGAGAAAGTATCCTCAAGCCAATAAGTTTTGCTTATTTAATCTTACATTCTGCATCCTTTGATCAAGGATGTTTTACCAATCTGGGTCCAAATAGGAAACAGAAACTGCAATGTAATCTGAACAAGGGGTTTTAAATATAAAGAGTGAGAAGTAATTATAAAGACATAAAAATAACCCTAAAGTGAGTCTTAGGGATGAGGAAATATACTCAAAAAAGGAACAGTTTGGGAGGAAGGGTCCTCCCAAGGCCAGGATTCAGACCTCATTGGAGTAAGTGTGGTTGCAACTGGATGGCTGAAATGTTTGCTGGTTTTATTGGGGTTTGAGAGCAGAGTTGGTCTGTCATTGTCAGGCAGCAGGAAACAACCCTTTGGGGTGTAGGTGAGCTGAGGCTGGTGGATGTGGAGGAGGAGTTGTGGTGTCACTGTCAGTGCAAATCCTGGGGTATACCACTGTTGACAATAGGAAGATTGCAGCAAGGTGGTTGCTGGACCCAGGCAAAGGCTGCAAGGTCATCAAGGGAAACTGTTCAGCTTCCATAGGCACTCTTGTGCACACGTGAGAATAGCCATGCAGCAAAAAAACAGCTCCATACTTCTAAGAAGACAGAGCTATTCTTCTCACAAGTGAGGAAGTTCTCTCTTATCCTTCCCTAAAATGAGAAGACACACAGTTCTAGTAGTCCTAGGGAACTCTGTGGAACCAATATCTTCAGGGCCATCCATCCAGGTATCCCATCCTATATTTCAGGGTCTCAGGTTTTCCTAACCAGGGTCCTTACCATAACAGACTTGCCTTGGGTGAACATTCAAGAATCTCTGGAGCTCAAAGACTCAACTGGCGGACCTTCAATCTATTGCTCAATTATGTCCGCTCATCAACTTCAGGAGATAAGGGTCTCTTTGTAAGCTACCAAAGTGGTGTTCTTACTCTCATACTTAGCTTCTAACTGCTTGTTAATGGCTCACAGTTTGTCTTTATCACTCTGTAGGGCATCAGAACAACTTAGAAATAACTAGCCACTTCCACTATTCCTGTAGTTATTGTTACCCCATGTCTTTCAAATGCCTGAATTATTTCATCTGTAATGATGTTTACTTCCACTCAGATATTTCCCAGGTAACCACTGGTGAAATCTTTAGCAATTGGGCTGCCAACTTGTGTCAGGGACAATCTACACCCCACCTTCCATTCAAGATGGTGTCCTCTTTGCCTTCAGGTGATGAATAAGCTAATCTCATGTCCTCATCTTACCACCTGTTTTCTCAGACATCTTGCGTGAGTTCATGCCTGTTGAGAAGCAGATGCCAAGATGGAACTGTCCTTGTAAGAGATTTATTGGAGCAGGGAGATGGAGAAATGGATGAAAGACTTCTGACCACAATTCAGGTCTGATGTCTATGGAATGTGAGAGAGAAGAAAGATAGATTGGAAAGGAGGAGTCTTGGACTGCAGTGTGACTGCAAGAAAGTCTCATCCAGGCTCATGGGGAGTTCTCAAGCCAACATTGCCCATAGGAGAACCCCCGCATCTCACAAGACTGGACCTGTCTGAGTGTTCCCAAGTGCTCAATCATGGTCTGGGAACAGTTTGTGGTCTGTGTGGCCTCAGTGTGAAAGCTGTGGTAGACCCAGAAAGACAGCAAAAGTAGGCGATGAGCATTAGTTCCTTATGTTCCCAACAGTAATGGATCTGAACAGCATATTGCTGGCTTGGGAAGTTTGCACCATGGAGTAAACATTCCAACACTCATCAAGAGGGTGGTTGATGGAGCAAGGCACTGAGAGCTTGAAGAGATAGACAACAGCTGTTTGGGTTTGAGGCCGCTTAAATGGGAAGCATGATAGATAGAGAAGATATTAAGGCTTGACAGGGTCACTGGGCTGACAATGTCCTGGCTCACCCCAGCAGAATTCAAGCTAGGTTGTGATCTGCCATAGACACGAGTGGTGGTTGATGAGTCAGCAGAGGTGGGCATGGGGTCCTAGTACCGTCAGGGGCAGGGCCTCGCCAACTGAGTTGTTACTTTCAAGCAGTGATACTGACAATCAGAATCAGGAAGGCAGCATGAGGTAAGTTGTTTCAAGTTTGGCATTTGGATTCAGACATACCTGCATCTGAGTCTTAGTTTATTTACTAGTAAAACTGGGGTAATATTTAATAATAGTGCCGATCTCAGAGGTGTGTGTGATAAGGATCAAGTAAGATAGTATACATAAAGCTCTTAGCACAAAACATGACACATCACACTTCATAGTTTCCCACTCTAAAAAACATTCAACAGTTAATTAAAGACTAGAACCAATTCACCACTATAAAGATCAAAGAAATGAGAGAGTAGAAATAAGAAAGATAAACAGGCGGTCAGAATTTCCTTGATTTCTGTTTCTAGGTTTCATTTTGAACACAGGTAGCTCAGTATCTCTTAATCCAAAAGACAGTTCTTGTAACCCAGAGATTGAATTTACAGAGAGATAGCAGTGAACGAGCTAATTAAAATCTCCAAGCTAAGGGAGCATACATTCTATTGGGCTAAGGCTGTGTGCTCCTTCATTTCTGTAGAAACTCTCTCTGTTTGCATCAGAGAGCTCTCTGTAAAGATTAGCTCAGGAGCAGCAGGGAGGCTGTGGTGAGTTTCAAGAAGGGTAGGAGAGAGAAACATCATCCCTTGCAATCCTTCTCAGTAGACAGGTCAGTGGTTGAATGTGTCAGTCCTTCCCAGATTTGCATTTTGCTTTTACTCACCAAAGTGCAGGTGTATGCCCTGGGCAAGTTACTGTGCTGCTTAGACTTCATTGCCCCTCCAAATGTATTCTCCACTCTTCTCCATCTTGCTCTGTAGCTTGGGTATATCAGGATATTTCTAATCATCATCGTTGGAGGCTGCCCTCTAGGGATCACATTGCCAAGTTCCCTTGCCCTCTGATTTATAGTTGGGGTCAGCCAATGGAAGATGCTTCAGGAGATTCAAGAGAGGGAGGACTGAGGTCAGGGTATTTATTCTCCTAGCCTCTTATTCTCCTGCCAGTCCACAGTTTGGCGTGGCTGTGTCCTTATACCAAAGGCTTCAGCTGCTGTTGGCTGGTCTTGCAATGTTCCAGCTTGGGAGAGTAAGGACTTCCTGATGGTGTAGACTAATCACCATTGCTCGCTAGTTTCCCTTAATCTTGCCCACAACTTTGTAAATAGGCCCTTCATTAAACTCTCTTTCTTTACCTCTTTTGAAGGTGCCATCTGTTCCCTGTTGGGATGGATCCCATCTGGTACAATTACAATTGTCTTTTATCTCTAAATCTGTTTCTTCATTTATAAAACATGGATAATAATAGTACTTACATCATAGAATTTTTATGATGGTTAAATGAAGTAATATAGTTAAAATTTTTAGCACAGTGCCTAAAACATTGTAAGTGTTCAGTGCATGTTAGTTGTCGTTCTCATTGCTGTTATCATTATGATTATCATTTGTATTCAAGCCCCAGTCATTGGGCCTGAGATAAGAATGCTGAAAGCTGGGCTTATGACCAAAACCTCGGCTCAAGTCGGGATACTTGGCAACATCTAAGTGCAGCCAAAGTTTGGGTCCCATTAGGCCCATTAGATGATAAATCTACCTTTTGCCAATATTCCTGTTATTGATAAAATTCACAGCAGGATAGTTCTAATCATCATTACTTCTGAGTGCATTTATAAGCCAAAGGCTAATGCTATTCCTGTTTATGTATCCCTTGATGCAAATTGAGTTAATTTAGAGAAGAAATTCTTAATCAGTAGCATAAGGTAGAGGAAAAAATTCTTTAAGCACATAAAAAGGCATTCCTACAACTTAGCAAAGCAAGGCTCTTTCATCCTAAGTACTTTATAATTCTCGAATATATGATATATTATGATAAAAAAAGCAATACTTTAAGATAAATTATGCTGCAATTTGTCTACATTACCTATGTAATCATTTGCATGACCTCACTGTGGCTTGGATCAATTAGTTTATTTGGTCATTTAGGAGATAATAGTCCTAATGAGTCTGGGTTGCAGATTTTGTCTCCATGTAAGCCTCATTGCACACAGAAACATTCTGCTCCATGATTGAAAACTGTACTCATAGCCTGATATTCCATTTTGCAAATGCATGATGATGATCATAAGAAAAATGGAGAGAAAGTGGAGGGAGAGTATGGTACCAATCAGTTACCACTAGCAGAGGAAAATTCCAAAGGCATGTTTTTCTGAAAGTGAGTGAATAGTATTATTTTCTTATTCAAAGGGATAACTGTGTGTGTGTGTGTGTGTGTGGAATAAATTGTAATGTAAAGGAAAAACAGTGTAACAAACACACTGGTTCTGGTAACGCACCTTAATGTCTGTGTTAGTGTCCTAGGACCATAACAAATTATTATAAACTGGTGGCTTAAAACACACAATTTTTAAGGCTAACAGGACAAAATCAAGGTGTCAGCAGGGCCATGCTCTCCCTGAAGGCTCTATGGGGAGATCCTTCTTTGTGTCTTCCTAGCCACTGGTAGTTGCCTACCGTCCTAGGCTTTCCTTGGCTTATGTCAGCATAACCCCAGTCTCTGCCTCTACCTTCTCATTGCCATTTTCCCTTTGTGTCTGTGTTCAAATTTCCTTACTCTTATAAGGATACCAGCCATATTGGACATAGGACCCATTCTAATCCAGGATGACCTCATCTTAACTTGATTACCTCTGCGAAGATCCTATTTCCAAATATGGTCACATTCATAGATTCCAGGGGGACATGAATTTTGCAGGGGACACTATTCGATTTATTACAGTATCTATCACCCTGACTACTCAAGGTCTGATTCCCCTCTTTGTGGTTTCCTTTAAGCTCTTATTTTCTCTTTCTTCTTTGATACTTGATTCCCATCTTTTTAGACTTTCTAATTTTCTTTCTTTTTGAAAAAATTGTTTTGCTCATCCAGTGGAGAAAGATACAAGTTACATCCTTCTAATGACTACTCAGTAAACAAGTTCTGTTTGTGGGGCAAGTGGTTTGTCTCCCCACCAACCCCACCCACCATCTTCATGTGGTGGGGACTCATATTCTCACCATCCCTTTGCTACATGAAAGGTATGGGTTGGTGGGGAAAAGGGATTTCAGTGAATTGTGAGCCATCATCAGCCTTCTCCATATGGTGTTTTGTAGTCCATAGACCTCAACAAGATGCCTTGCCAGATAATTTCCAGACCTCTATTGCCCACTCCACAACTTCTGCCTTCCTAGTGTCATCTTCCCTAAAATTACTCCTCATAGGACACCCTTGACAAACAGACTTTCTCTTGACCCTTCTTAATATATCACTTAAAAATATCTCACAATCCTTTTCCATCTTCCAGCATATGTAATTAAACATATAGAATGGTGGATTGTTGGGCAGAGAAGAAACTGAAGCAGGGAGAGAGAGAGGCTGCTCCTATCTTTCCAACTGCTTCCTGCTCAGCCTCTTCCTCACTTTTCCCCAAGCAAGGAAGAGTTGCTAAGCTGTTGATTCAGAGTCCAGATGATTCACTGATGGTCAGGGTCACTGTGTTCATGCCCATGTACTCATGGACTCTTTGCTGTGACCCTCCATCTTGCTGCAGCAAGAAGGCCAAATGCTGTCTCGTTCTCTCTTGGAGCATGCCTGCACTTGTTGGTCATTGCTTTGATTTCCGGACCATATAGCTGGCCAGAAGATGCTAACAGCCTAATATGAGTTAGGGGCTGGTGATAAGAAGAGGCTCCATTTAGTTGTTTAGATTATGATGCATAGGAATCCAAACTAGTTTTACCTTCACTTTGCACTGCAGACGATTAGGCAGGACTAAGCCAATAAAAACCAAACCCCTAGCATTTTGCACTTTGCACTTTGCTTCCCTTTTGCCTATAGGGGTGTGTGTGTATGTGCGTGTGGGTGGGAGGGGATGTGTGTGTGTGTGTGTGTGTGTGTGTGTGTGTGTGTGTGTTGCCCAGCAGGAACCTCTAAAGAGGGGTGATTGAGCAGAATATATATATTTTGTGTCGCATAACCAAATATGATCAATACCCCAGCAACACTTCTATCAAGTATGTTACAAGCAATTTCTAAGAGCTGGGTTTATGTGTTGACTTAACTTATCCAGGGCATTCATCAGTTTAAATCATTGGGGATTGATTGTGGGAGCCCATGGTATGTTCCTAGGCAGGTCATTTCAAAAGCGAAACTATGTTACACTCTTACTGGAAGCATTAGAAGCATATACTTCGAAAGCCCTTAATCATTGCATTGATGTACAACAAAAGAGAATATGTGCAATTTCTTAGCAACTCTAACTAATGTGTTACTATCTAGTCATTAGATCTTGGTGCTTGTATCTCTGTATAATACTTTATTTTTATTAGATACAATGTTCTCTTAATAGTAGTGTTAGTGAAATGTTTCTTATTAAATTTATTCAGTTTAATAAGTGACTAAGTTAGAGATTATAATAATATTTTACATCCTAAATTATTAATTGAATAGATATTAGAATCTAGCTCTTTGGTGTCATTATATTCTTTGTCTTTGTCATTACATGTGTGGAATATTATTATAATTATAAAGAATCTCATTTATTAAAGGCCTATTATAGGATCATTAATTAAAACCAAATTTAGAAATATGGCTTATTTCAACTTAGACCAACATATATGTTACACTTCAAATGCCATTAAAACCATCTTTAAGGATTCTTAACCATCCTTAATGGATTGCCTAAACAAAACTATATTTTAAAATCCTAATATATAACATTTTGACATAATAAAATAATTGTTCTATTTCATAAGAATAAGAGTATAATATTTTAAGGAATTAAAATTTTACTTATATCCAATTTTAGTCATTTAGTTACTTATTTAACATTCTTACTCTTCCAAAGGAACCCAGCCTAATATAAAGATTATCAGAAATATAGATGGATACAACTATTTGAAATATTTTGTCATACATAGGTTATGATTATTACCTGTAAGCGACTATAACCATGGCTGACAAATATGATGTAGGTAAAAAATGTTCAATAAATTCACAAGTAGTGGGAGAAACATGTTCTCGTGGGCCTTTTGTTCCAGAATTTGAGTGTACTCTTTGAAAGGACAAACTCCTACTCGTTTTTTCATCTAAGAACATGAAGAATTTGTTGCTTTGATGACATTAGTAGGAGTGCATTAGAAATCTCGTATCTATAAGGCTATAAACTGAAGGCAAAGTTCTTACATGATTTTCACTTCCAAATACACAAACGTGTCCCATGATTTGTCAAAGGCAGCATTTCCCAGTTATATTTTACCTCTTTATGGCATTACCAGTGGATCTTTAGGAAATGACACAGAGTAGCTTCATGTTGGGTCTGAGGAAGCAATGCCTGTAACCAGAGTCTGGGGAGCTAGCCTGAGGGAAAGTAAAGACCCAAAATTAAATGCTTATCCACAGTGACCCAGAAAATCATTAGACCCAAATCCTCTGACTACTCACACAAGCCCTCTTTTGCTTTCATTTATGATGTTATGTGCCTCCCTGTGGCACCTTCCGAACACACCTTCTCAGTGTGTGCCATGGCATGGCTAAATTTATTGAGGCTGTTAACTGGACCTTGAAATGTACATTCCACCTGTGGTGTTACGCAGATTCAGATGTACAATCTGAGCTGCATCCTTATGACCACATACTGACTTCGATCCTTTTGGACAACTTCAGCTTAATATCACTGGAAATTCCTTGCATGGATCATGAGCAACATGTGACCCCCAAATTCTTCTCAGCTTGTTATAAGCTTTCATCTCTTCCAGGGCATCTGAACTGGATATACATATATATATATATATATATATATATGTGTGTATTTTTTTGCCATTTATACTGTCTCATCTCTTAATCATTTAAAGAAATATTCAACTCTATGAACATGAAGGTTGCAACTGAAGCAAAATGAATGTTCAAAGAGAGTTTACACTGTTTTTCTTGGTTTAATCCCTCAAAGTGAACTAACTGCAAAGTTATCAACTCACTGCTAAAGAGGTTGTCTGAAATCTGCCACCCTACCCCATTCTTGCTTCAGGATCCTGTGCTACTGAAGGTCCTCTCATGGCATAAGCGTTGTTCTTCCTTGTATCCTTGCCTGTGTCTGCTAAGACCTTTTATACAATAGCCTCAGAACTCTGTTTGCAATTAGAGATTTGATTAGCTGTCAGTGATGTCATAGCCATGGTTATTTTAAATCCACTGTGCTAAGTGTTTTCCTTTTCTTAATGTACTGTAGAAATTCCATTTCTTGACAGCAATAAGACACTTCAGGCAGTGTGTTTCTGGGCCAATATTGCACTTCTCATGAAGTTAAGACACTTGGCCTTCAGCCTCATGACTTATAACACAATCTGAGTTATGCTATAATCACCCAGATACATACATGGCCTGTTGTATTTTATTGCTTAAATGGAACCTGCCCCAGCGCCTCATCAACTGACAAAGTGGGAATATAGCCCCGAATGACTGTTCAGAATCCCACTGGGAGATGCATTTGGTCAGATCTCCTTCAGCCTTTCAGGGATTGCACTGAAACAGTGGGGGCCTTTCGTACACTCACCACGCAACAGAAACCAAGCTCTCCAGCATCTCGGGTCTCACTGCCAGACTGCCTAACTTAGTTTGCCAAATATCTCCCCCCCACACATTTATTGAACTTTAAAACAGCAGAACAGCATTGAATGAAGTCCAGTAATTTTTATAGGATATATTTTAGTCACCAGACTTTGAAGAGTATTCCAACATTAATTATAAAGTTTCTGTGTCTGGATAACATATTGTTAACAGTTATTTTGCAAGTGCTAATGGCAAGATGGAAGATTTCCAATAATTTTATTGAGGAAGTGGCAATTAAAATGTTGAGCAGTATAGTGTACATACAAAATAAAAATAACCTTGAAAACACTGTACTATACTTCATGACAAAAATGGGGAAATACATTTTTTTCAAATAGATATGATTTTGCATTTCCATCTCCTTTTTCGTTCAAGGAGGATTAAGAGATCTCTTGTTTGTTTGTTTGTTTGTTAATGTTTAAAGGCAATGTAAAATGCCAGAGCCCTGGACTGGTTTGATATGTTTACTATAACATCATGAAATGATTTTAAGACAAGTTGTTACCCATATTTCTTTCAATAACGAATATCATTAAAATGAGATCATTGGCTTAGTGTGACAATTTATGACTTTAGAAACGCATGAGCTGTCTTTTCTAAAGACTTTCAAAGACCTCATCTAGCATGGTTTTCCCTCCGGAGCTCTCTTGTGTGACCACCCATCTTCCAAACTCACCCTACCGCAGTCAGCCAGCAGCTCTGGGTCGTTAGCTTGTCAGAACCGTGAGAGCAGAATGACGAGTAATGGGAGGCAGCAGGCAGAATGAAGAGCACTGAGGTACACAAGGTGGGAGCAAATCATGTAGGTAGGGATGTGCCCAAGTCCACACAGCTGGGAGCACTAGGTGTTGCCTGTGGGCTCCAGTTCCAGGAGTCTGTCATCTTCACCACACTGCTCTAACCGTTTTAAATTTGGAGTGCAAATTCTTCATTGCAGAATCAAGACCACCGGAATCAAGATGAACTGACTTTCTATCAATAGTTTCATATTGTTATATTTTAGAACAAAAGTATAGCTGCTTTACCACTTGACTTGATCACCATTTTCATTTTCAGGCTTATGCTGACTGCTGTATAACTTAGGCCTGGGTTTTCCTCATCCCAGTTGAGTGAACTAATTGGGAAAATTGGGTGAACTAATTTTTTTTAACTGAAGAGTAATTTATATTTTTCATTTTGGTTTAAATCTATAATTGAAATGCTTATCAACATAGGCTAATGAAATCAATACTATCTACATTATAACATTATTGCATGAAGTTCCCTGCTAAAACATTTTTCTTAAGGTTTTGCATATACTTCTCTTGATCTTTCTTTTTGGGCCATTTCTTTTTTTTTTCCTTCTTTTTTTATAAAGCTTTATTCACTCACTTAAATGCACAATCCAAAGTTTTTAGTAAATTGACACTATTGCGCAATCATCACAAGCTAGTTTGGAATATTTTTTCCTCTTCCTCCAAAATATTCAACCCATCAGCAGCCACTGCCTGTCGCCTCCAACCTCACTCTACCCCCAGCCATAGGTAATCACTAATATACTTTCTCTCTTATAGTTTTCTTATTCTAGGTATTTTATAAAAATGGAATCCTACAGTATGTTCTTTTATGACTAGCTTCTTAAAACATTTCTTAAAAACATTTGTTTTTCAAAGGTTCATACAAGAACAGTAGCTGTAGGGACTAGGTCTTCTCACTTAAGAACAATAAGCATATAAAACTAAAGTTCTGCAGTATTTTTTTTTACCCATTTCTGATAAATCAAAGAGAGTTTTAAAAATACTTTCAAGGGTTAATATTCAGAAAGGGAATAATTCCTATTAATGGGGTTTCCTCTTTTTTTTAACATACGTATTTATAGAGTTAATTCTTATATTTTCATATTATTTTATTTACTCTTCTTATGAATCCTAAATACTAAAACAGGTTATTAGATTATTATTTAGTTTTTTTAACTATTTTATTTAAAAACACATTAATGGCATATAAATTTCTGTTAAATAATTCATTTCTAGAGATTCATGATCTAACCCAACAGAAATACTTCTTAAAGCTGCTATTATTATATGAGAGAATTTATCATTTGTTATTTATTTCTTAGTAAATATTTTTGGTTCATATGGGTGTATACATATTACTTCTTCACTTTTGCCTCTATGAGGAGACAAAACATATACTCTTTTTCATTTTATGCTCAAAGTACCTGCTCTGATATCTTCATCTAAGGGATACTCAACAAAATGCTCACAAACTGGGGGAAAACTGGGTATATGTATTAAAGTCATCACATAATTTTTTTTTCTTCAAGAAAATTAATTCTAATTCTTGAGTCACAAAAACTCTGTGTTTTAGGAGAAAATATTGGTTATTGGTTCAGTTCTGGATAAGAACAAAGATAAGGGGTAAACTCAGAGTGGATTTCAGCCTCAAAATGTTAGGCTTTTATTTTGCTAACATACTTCAAAGACTATACAAGATTGATTTTAAAATACAAAGTTTAAAACTAGATATAAAACTTGTATAAATAGAATTTGGTTTAGAAAATAAAGTAGGTTCCTGTTGGTGGATGAGCCCCCTGGGAGCCAATTAGTGAATTCTTCATCTAAATTATGTGTCAGGTCTTGAAAGCATTAACCTCCAAAAGGTGTACAATTTATCCCCAGGATGGATATAAGTAGTCTACAATTGGATGAATGTCTTTAAGAAAACTTTGAATAATTTTTACCTTTCTAGGAGTCACTGGAAAGAACAGTAGTTACCTATTACTGACACTGAAAGTTTTTATGACTAATACTCCAGAAATACCACTTCCTTCCTCTTGATTCCCTTCTGCATTGCCATAACTCTATAGCTATTCTACCAGATACTAAAAACTAAGGTGTGGACTAGACTCAGTGTAGCCAATGAGAGAGGATCTTCCTCTTGAGTATGATGGTTTGGGTATTGAAGGCTGACAAATATGAGTTTGATTGCTATCTCTGCTTTCTTATCTATTTGAAGTTCAGTTTCCTTAAACATGTAATGGGGCTAAAACACCAGCCTTAGAGTTATTGTAAGGTTTAAGTGAGAAAGTATATGACAAGCACCTGGCATAAGAGCTTACACACATGATAGCTTCATAGGAAATTTACTTTGATTTGTTTGCTTGGTTATGTTGCTAGGTTTTAACTAAACCATATGTCCTGAGCTCTGTCCCCTTACAAAATTAGAGAGAATGTCCAAGGCCATAGAGTAGGGGGAGTGGGGAGCAAACTTGAATCCATGCACAATCTTAGTTCTGTTAGTATTGCCACATCCTAAAAACAGAGCTATCCAGTGATTGGCAGAAAAGCTATAGGATTCAAAAACTTGTGGTAGAATTTCAGGCCTAATGAGGGAATACCAGCAATAAGAGAGACACTCCAGTGGGCAATATTCTAAAGTGAAGATGACAGTTAACATTTATTGAGTCTTCACTATAGACTAAATACTATGTGGAGTCCTTTACCAGTGTTAAAAGAAAAACTTTAGATGAATTAAATTCCCAGGACAAGGACAGGTTCAGAGTGACTGTGGGGCTGCCACATGGTCAAATAACATTTATGGACAGAAAAAGGAAAGTGACAGACAGAAAAGGAAGTGAGGTACAGAATCAACAGAATTGGTTACAGCTCAGCTTTTCCTTATTTGAACATTGTTTGAACAGTTGGCCACCTGTGATTGGCCAAAACTCATCTGTTATGATTGGCTGAGACTCAGCTACTTGTTAGAAAAGTTAGCTATAGTCTGTTTACACAACCAGTTAGGTAACAGTTCACTATGCAGGGAGGAACTTTTAGGCTGAACTTAAAATATGCTTCTATATTTTAAGCATGTGGCAGCTTTAGGCTAAACTTAATGTGACACGAGAAACTATCACAAAATATCACAACACTTGAGGATCTAGGCACTACTGTTATCACATTTTCTAGATAAGAAAAGTAAAGATCAGATATTTGAGGAATTTACCCAAGGTCTTTCCAGGTATATATGGCTCCTCTTTACTGTATTGCTTTTGAATAGAACAGTAAGATAATTACAAGAACTGAAAGGGCAGACTACATCTTCAGGATATATAAAAATAAGAACCATCTTTTGGTTTTGTCTTGCTTTGTTTTATTTTTATGGAAAGGACTCGTTTTTTATTTTTATTTTTTATTTCAGAGTTTTGTGGGGGTACACATGTTTTGGTTACATAATTTGCTTTTGTGTAGTTTGAGTCAAAGTTGTAAGTGTACCCTTCACTCAGTTAGTGTACATTATACCCATTAGGTGTGAATTTACCCATCCCCACCTCCCTCCTTCCACCTTCTTGGTTTCCCTTGAGTTTTACTTATATGTGCACATAAGTGTTGATCAATTAGTTCCAATTTAGTATTGAGTACATGTGGTGTTTGTTTTTCCATTCTTGCAATATTTCACTAAGAATAATGGTCTCCAGTTCCATCCAGGTTGTTACAAAAGATACTAGATCGCCATTTTTTTGTGGCTGAGTAGTACTCTATGGTATACATATACCACATTTTATTAATCCACTCATGTATTGATGGACACTTGGGTTGTTTCCATATCTTTGTGATTGTGAATTCTGCTGCTATCAATATTCAATTGCAAGTGTCTTTTTTATAAAATGTCTTTTTTTCCTTTAAGTAGATACCTAGTAGTGGGATTGCTGGATCCAATGGTAGGTCTACTTTTAGTTCTTTGAGGTATCTCCAAACTACTTTTCATAGAGGTTGCACCAGTTTGCAATCCCACCAACAGTGTATAAGTCTACGTTTCTCTCCTCATTCATGCCAGCAACTATTGTGTTGGGGCTTTTTGATAAAAGCCATTCTCAGTGGAGTTAGGTGATATCTCATTGTGGTTTTGATTTGCATTTCCTTAATGATTAGAGACATTGAGCATTTTTTCATTTGTTTCTTGGCCATTAGTCTACCTTCTTTTGAAAAGTTTTTGTTCATGTCTTTTTCCCACTTACTAATGGGGTTGTTTGATTTTTTTCTTGCTGATTTGCTTGAGTTCTTTGTAGATTCTGCTTATCAGCCCTTTATCAGATGTATAGAATGAAAATATTTTTTCCCATTCTCTAAGTTGTCTATTTGTTCTCACCACTTCTATTCAACATAGTGCTGGAAGTCCTAGCCAGAGCAATCAGACAAGAGAAGGAAATAAATGGTATCCAAATGAGAAAAGAAGAGGTCAAACTATCGCTCTTTGCTGATGATATGATTTTATGTCTAGAAAACCCCAGATATTTAACCAAGAGACTCCTGGAATTGATAAATAAACTCCGCAAAAGTCTCAGGCTAAAAAATCAATGTACACAAATCAGTAGCTTTCATATATGCCAATAACAGCCAAGCTGAGAATCAAATCCAAGATGTAATACCTTTCACAATAGCAACAAAGAAAATTAAATACCTAAGAATGTATTTAACTAAGGAGATGAAAGATTTCTATAGAGAGAATTACCAAACATTGAGGAAAGAAATTGCAGAGGATGTAAACATATGAAAAAACATATTGTACTCATGGATCAGCAGAATTAACATTGTTAAAAAGTCTATACTACCCAAAGTGATCTACAGATTCAATGCAATCCCCATTAAAATAACAATGTCATTTTTCACAAATCTAGAAAAAATAGTTCTATGCTTCATATGGAACCAGAAAAGACCCAGAATAGCCAATGCAACCTTACATAATAGAGAAAAATTGGAAGACATCACTCTACCAGACTTCGAGCTAACTACAAGGCTATAGTAACAAAAACAGCATGATACCGGCATGAAAATAGAGACATAGATATATGGATGAGAACAGAGAATCCAGATATGAATCCATCCTCATATTGCCATCTGATCTTTGATAAAGCAGACAAAAACATACACTTGGGTAAAGAATCCCTATTCAATAAATGGTTCTTGGAAAATTGGATAGCCACATGTAGAAGGCTAAAATAGGATCTGCACCTCTCACCACTCACAAAAATTAATTCGCGATGGATAGCAGACTTAAACCTAGGCATGAAACTATAAGAATTCTAGAAGAAAATGTTGGACAAACTCATAGATAGCAGCCTAGGAAAAAAGTTTATGAAGAAGACCCCAATGGCAATCACAGCAAAATAAATAAATAAATAAATAAATGGTACCTGATTAAATTAAAACGCTTCTGCACAGCCAAGGACACAATTAATAGAGGAAAGGACTCTTTAAAACGATAACTCACCTGTTTCATGATCTTGTCAAATTAGCTCTGAAGAAAATTTTTGAAGATGCTCATACTGAAAGTATGCTACCTGTGGCAAAGACTTCTAGATGATCAGTAAAAGCTTTTCTTCTTGCTGTAAAAAGCCCAGACTGTCTTACACTTGGATGTAGCCAGGTGACTGAGTTCTAGCCAATGGAATGACCTCTGTTCTGTTGCTGTTTCATTTTAGACAGAATTCCAGTGGCAGGGTGGGAACTGGCAGGGCCAGGCAGAGCGGCAGAATATGTGGACCTCAGTAAAAGACAAATTGAAATTGGTCTAGCAGAAGTGACGCGTAGCATTTCGGGGTCTGGTGCATAAAAATTCCACGTTATAGATTCTTTATGCTATTTTCCTTCACGTGAACTGATGCAGAGGGGTATAGCAACCTTGAAAGCTGTGTGTTAAAGCTGGTGGAGCCACAAGATTGAAGGAACACCGTGAATCAGTGTTCACAGGGGAGGCTTGGTTAGTCAGGAGTACTTGTTTCATCTATACGCGAGTGAGTGGTCTTTGGGCCATTATAAACTTTGAATTTGTTTGCAGCAAGAACACCTTAACTAATTTTATGTCTAATTAGTGTCTTGTATAGAATTAGTTTTCTTTCAAAACTTGTTATTTATAAATATTAGAAGTACTGTTTGTCAGCTTTTGGTGATGTCACTGAAAATGAGTGAAAAATGCACATGAAGTGAATGTATATATGTCTGACCATATTGTCAGGATACTTATTTTTACTGTTCTCTGCCATCCCGGAATTTACTAAAATACACAAACAGGCTAGACCAATTTCAATTTGTCTTTTACTGAGGTCCACATATTCTGCCCCTCTGCCTGGCCCTGCCAGTTCCCACCCTGCCACTGGAATTCTGCCTAAAATGAAACAGCAACAGAACAGAGGTCAAGAACTTGCAAGGATTCATATGGGAGAAACTAGGCACAGCTTGATTTAATATCAATATTTCATGTGTTCAGAGAGTGAAGTCTCAGGCTACAAGATAACAGCCCATCATTTTTATGCCATTCCATCTGTGAAAAGCTGTTCCTCAAAGCACAGTGTATGAACAACCTAGCAGCTTTTCATTTTAGGTGCCATATTCTGAAAAAATGAGATCTTTTGATGCATAACCAGACTTTGAGGATAATTCAAATCTATGGAGTTTTAAGGCCAGACTCGTAAAGAATGCAGATTTTCTCCCTGAAATATATTACTGGAGAAAGGTATAGCACACAAATCTTTAACATAATGAAACCTTCCCCCTGCTGCATATATAAGACAAAGGTTACACCATCTACTCTCTGCCAGTGAAGAAACAAGTATGCACATCTAAGAGACGGAATGATAGGAATCACAGGATAGAGTAAACTTTTGAAAGGAAATCAAAAATATAATTCATTTAAATTGAAAGAGTAAGATTTTTTGTTTTAAGAAATTAATAATGATACTGCGAATAAACTCTATTAAGCCAAGTCCCATTATAAAATAGTAAAGCATGAAATAGGAGTGGATCTATATTCTCTAATTTCTGGCAGAACTCCTGGAATAATGAAAGACAATAGAAGAATCAGGGATTTTCTATCCCTGTCTTCTTATCACTCTTGTGGAATTGTAGGAAGCATCAAGGTAAACCCTGGGCCAGGGTTACCAGGTACCATCCCAAGCCAGAGACACGTTAGGCCAGGTACCCAGCTTCCCATTAAGTCTCCCAGTAATACCCATATCCTTTAATATACTGAGAGACACTGTGGCAGTAAAAAGCCCAATTAGTCTGAGGATGTCGCTTGTTGCTCCAGGCACTATAGATAGGATTGTTTCTCTTTTGGTATACTTTTGCAGTCACATTTTCCCATGGGAAAGCCTCTTTCTGTGAAGTCAATGTGAATAATTCATTCATGTCACAATTCACAGAAGAGCAACCTTTCAGAAAAGTAGCACTTTTTTTGAGTTATAGCTGAACCATAACAACATACACATTCCAGCAAGAATACATTTAAAATGAATTGTCTTTCTTTCAAAGTTCTTCACATCTCATTGTATGAATTGTAAGCTGCTAAAATGTATTATTTGAATCATAGAATATCTTTTTAAAACACTTTTTTTTTTGAGACAGAGTCTCACTGTGTTGCCCAGGCTAGAGTGCCGTGGCATCAGCCTAGCTCACAGCAACCTCAAACTCCTGGGCTCAAGCGATCCTCCTGCCTCAGTCTCCCGAGTGGCTGGGACTACAGGCACGCGCCACCATGCCCAGCTAATTTAAAAACTTCTTAAGAAGAAGTTAAATCTCTGAGATGTTTTTGGAGTTGCTAATTCACTCAATATTAACTGAGCCTACTATGTTCTAGGCGCTACCTACTGTAAAGCCTCAAGGCATAAATAAATCAGCAAACAAACAAAATAAGATGTGTCGTGAAATGTTGTGAAGTGATAAATAGTCATCATTTCATTTAATCCTCACAATAACCTTATGAAGCAGGTATTGTTGTTTCTTGACTAGGTTTAGAGTGGTTGGTTAAGTCATTCACCCAAGCAAAAAGGGCAGAGCTCCAGAGAATGTGCTCTTATTCTTCACATGGTAAGTCTTCCATGGTCTCCACTCTGGGACACTACTGTTTACTCCAGCCGAGGAGACAAGTGTGCCAGCAAGCAATTTTAATTCCTCAGCAATGTGATTCTGAAGCACAGTAGAGGAAGAGAATAGCCATGCACTGCAGAATGTGAAATGGGTGCATAATCAGGGACAGACATTGCAAGCAATGGGGAATTGTGTTCAAACCCAGAAAGACATGAGATGGTGTCCTAGCAATGAGATCCTCAGCATGGAGGTTAGGCTGGGAAGTTATGCAGTAGCCAGATGATGAAGAATTCTAAATGTATACCAGGTTGAAGAGGTCCTTAAGCAGAGAGAGTAGGCAAATCACTCCCCCACAACAAAGCTGATTGTAGTGCAAAGAATGGACAGAAGGGGGCAAGGTTGAGGGGTAATTAGAATGATGACGTTTACACTTTTATTTTTTGCTTCTGAGGATATTTCGGAAGTAAAGGTTTATGTTTTGCAGAAGGGGCCATATATACATGAAACATAACATTGTCCCTGTATTTAAGGGCCTACTAAAAGATAAGTTTCTATGTTTGAAACTTTGCATGTGTTATTTTACTTAATCCTCAAAAATTATCTTTGCAATTATGTTGCATTAGTATTCCACTGATAGATTTCTATGGGAAAAATTTTCATTTTATTGCTGAGGAAATGGAGGCTCTCAGAGTTTAAAAAACTTGTCTAGGATAATACAACTCTGCATAGTCAAGGAATGAGTTCCAATTATGTTCTGAACAAGGAAAGCAGAGTTAGGTGATATTTGCAACGTTCCAAATGGCTTCATTGAGCTGTGTAAGTTCTTGTATGTCTGCTTTTTGGAGTTTTATTACTTTTGTAATCACACTTAATGTTTGGTAAAAATTGGTCAGCATGGATTTTCAGTCTTTCATTTAAAAAATAATTTTGCCATTGGAATGTGTTCATACTGCACTGAACTCTAAGGGAAAATACCAGTGACAAGCAGAAAAACTCTCTTAAGTTAACGGCAACCTCCACAGCAAATCTAAAGAGTCTGTGTAGTGCTATCACACAAACACATCTTTGGTATTGATATCTGGAACTACACACTGACTGCTTTTCCTTCTCTGCTGCGGGAGTTCAGCCAGCATCCAGCCAAGCTAGAATAGGTTTTGTAAAACCAAACTGAGATTTTTTTTTTTTTCTATTTGCCCTCCATGTAGCACCATTTCTCATATACTTGAGGCTGACCTAACTTTTGGAAATTTGCCAATCCATTGTTCAGAATTCTTTCGTTATTTTATAACCCATAGGATACTACTGACCAACACAGGAAAACATCTGTTATAAAGAAAGCCAAAAGCTACTAAGAACTTAATAATAGATGGTCACCCTGTCCCTCCTGTGGGCACTCCAGAGCTGAATATTAAATGAAATCAACCCAGTTATCTTTAATTAATTACACTCTTGTAGGGGTTGATGCTTCATTTTGTCTAATATTTTTACAAGGTAAACAGGATAATTTGCCTAACAATTCTAGAATTTGGAGTGGAACTCAGGAGGTTAGCAGATACAGCACCACTCTTTTCACTCCTTAGCAGAGGGTTGAAGTTCAGCCAGAGGTCTTGGATAATAGGAGTTTTTAGAGGATATTTAGTGAGGTCCCTATTGGAATGTTATCTATATTGCAAACAACTGTACATCATTTGGTAATCATGGGCAAGTTTCAGCTTGGGAAAGACCTCATGCTGATTAGTTTCACATAAAGAAGAGAGGTCACGGTTTTGAGGATGCCAGCATACTTCTATCCCATCAAATCCCACGTCAGGCAGGATTATCTAGTGGAGGAGTGGAGGTAGGGAAAAGGGAGAGAAGCTCTCAAGCCATCTCTGGACACCAGGAGGTTTTCACACCCTCTCCTTGGCTAGGATAGAAAAAGAGGGGGTGGGCTGTATGGTCTCCAAGGCCTCTTAAAGCTTTCACATGCGCAGCTTCTAAGGCTCTGTCCTTTGCTCTCTCAATGTGAAGGTGGAGCTTGGACCGTTCAACCTGGAATGGTGAGGAAGAGTTTCCCAACAGGGCCACCTGCTGCCGTTGTCATTCTCCATGCTCCTTGCATTCAAATGCAGCTGGTACCACTGCTGTGTAGCTGATGGCAACTCAGTTGGCAGTTTACTTGTTTTTCCAGCCACAACATTTGCAGAAATGGCCTGGACCTGTAAGCTGGGCTACAGATCTCCATTTTTATAACATTATTTTAGTTCTTAAAACAGATCTTCCTTGGACCCTTAACTTGGGGGCTTTCAAACATTTTAGGACACAACTCGCAATCAAAAAGCAAAAAATACATTTGATACATATCTACATACAAGCATATAATTTATATAAAATTTTCACAAAATAACACACTATTCCACATGATGCACTCTGACATTATTGTTTTTCTCTTTTATTTTATTTTAAAAGGAGTGCTGGTTGTGATCCACTCAATCGATGTAATAAGCCACTACCAGTCATGACCTACAGTTTGACAAGCATTTTCACACCATTGTAACTAGATCCAGCACTTGGTCTTTACTGCATTTTCTTTTCTCAAGAAAATGTAAATCCTCTAAGGTCAAGAACACTGAATGAGAGGCTGCATCATTATTGCAGTACTACAAAAGGCTGGCCTGTCCCCTCTGGAGGCTCTTTGCACATCATCTAGGTCCTAGGATTACACCTGAGACTCACAGAGTTAGAGCACTTTCACCCAGAACCCAAGTTTTATTTCTACAAAATAGACAGTAACAAAGTTTGTCATCATTCCTGCTATCCCATCTCATTCTTGCTCATTTCATTATGTTTATTGAACTTTAGGTTATAGCAAGAGAACTTTTTATGGCTAGGCATATGTTATCATTTGTCTTCTGTTTTTTAAAAAAGTCTTAATTTCTTTTTTATTTTATTTTATTTTTTTATTATTCCAAGGTATTGTGAGGGTACAAACATTCTAGTTACACTTTATGTCTTTGCCTTCCCCAAATGCAGGTTAAAGGCGTGCCCTTCCCTCCCTTTAGTGCTCCCCGTGTCCTTTAGT